>JARBWK010000110.1:0-71914 GCA_030556195.1 Anolis apletophallus | reverse complement strand
GTCCCCAGATGTTCTGGCCTTGAACTCCCAGAAGTCCTTACAGCTGGTAAACTGGCTGGGATTCCTGGGAGTGGTAGGACAAAACACCTGGGGACCCTCAGGTTGAGAACCTCTGGTCTCGAGTGTGGACAGAGCTTCTCACAGAGTTCCTATCTACATAGACATCATTGAATTCACTCTGGAGGGAATGGCGATAATTGACATCAGAAAGTCTTTCCAACATGTACAAAAGCAACTCTGAGATGTCAGGAATTCAAGCACAAAGCTGGGACATTTTATCAGATGTGGTGAATTGTAGAAATTTTGAACTCAGATGCATTCCGTCACGGAAGCGATTCAGGTTAAATGAATTTAGTCATAGTTTTATGGGTTCAAAATGCTGGACGATTAAGTTAGTTCACTTTGTGTATCTCTGTCGGTGTCTGTTTCATTGGTGTGTTGGTTCCTAATTTAGTATTGTATTTTACGTAATAGTTCGCTTGCTGTGTAGTTCAAGCATTCTATACAACAGGGGTGCTCATTAGGTAGATCGCGAACTACGGGTAGATCACATAGGGCGTCCTGGTAGATCGTAGGCAGGGCAGGAGGAAGGCTCAGTCCCGCCCCGTAGGTTCCCGACGCCGCCCACGTGCTGCCGGCCAGTCACGTGACCGGCGTCACTATGGCCCACAAGGAGGTTGGACTGGATGGCCCTTGGTGGTCTCCTTCTACTCTAGGAACCTATTGTTGTTACTATTATTATTAGTAGTAGTAGTAGTAGTAGTAGAAGAGGCTGAATGAATATTATCATCATTATTATGAATAAATTCAGGGGCTTATTCTCACATTAGTTGAATTTAGTCTTAAAATATATGGCTCTCGCTGAAACAAATTTCCTAATATTTTGCTTTTATGGCTCTCTGAGTAGTAGGTAGGGAGATCATTTAGACTTGGTTGTTTTATAAGTAGCTTGCATGCTAAAAAAGTGTGAGCGCCCCTTTTGCCTATACAACTTCTGCCTTGTTTGAGTTGATGGCCTAAAAGTGATTTTAAAGTGATTTTAATGTATTTCTGCTGTTTTTAACTTGTATTTTATAGTGTTTTTATGGTTTTATGTGTGTGAGTCGCCCCGAGCCTCTTGGAAGGGGTGACAAATAAATCGAAACAATAAATAAATAATGAAAATGTTTTTAATGTTGTCTCTCTCTTTGGGTTTTTTCTTTTTGGAAAATGGCCGAAACCGCTGAAACCGGAGATTATTAGGATAGACCTGGTTTGAGCCCTTTGAACATCATTTCCGGCCTCTGTGGCGGCGGCATTGTCAGGGCAGTCAGGAACATCTAATATTAATTGCACATTGCAATTCAGAATTAGAATTAAAACATAAGGATTTAATCTCCCTGATTTTGCTTGAAGCAGAAAAGCTCTTTCTTCCATCGATTGATTTCCGGGGCCCAAAGGCGTTTGTTTGACCTGCTTGTTTATTCTGCCAGTATTGACAGAACCCATCGGTCAGATCAGGAGGCCGGAGTCGGCTGAAGAGCCGGAGGGATCGATGTGTCAATGCAACTTAGAACATCCGAGTCCACGCAGTGGGAGAGCGCCCGTTACGGCCACTTTATGCAAATAGCAGGCACTTTCTGGGTCATTTTCTTTCTTTCACTTTAGAGAGTAAGTTATGGTTAAGTTTGAAAAGGCCATCGAGAGAAGCCGCTCAAGGAAACCAGCCTGAGGCTGTCTGGTTGGCGGTCGCGCCTGCATTGACGTGTTTGACCGTATTCCATAAGAGGTGGCTTAAAAGGGAAAACAGTGAGCAATGAGAAGAGCAGCATGGCTTTGTGACAGGCCTTGGATCAGCCCAGGCTGACCAATCGCCCTCTTTTGCAGAAGAGTCAAGACCTGGAAATGGATCCGCCGCCTCCGGTCTCTTCCTCGCCTGCTGCACTCGCATGAACGGGGAAAGACTGCTGCAAGAGCTTGGGTTTGGGTTCAGTTGCCTTGCCTCGGGCATCCTTGCATCCTATTCCGTTATGCACAACGTGTATTCACAGCTGTCATCTCCATCTCTTGCTTTTCACCACCTTGTCTATTTCAGTAGGTCTTGAACCGGTCCTCTTTTGGGGTGTGTTTGGTGTCCGTGGCCACACACCTTCATTCAGCATTGAAATGCAGTTCGCCCTCCATATTTTCAGGCTTAGCTGTTGTGGGAAGTTGTCCCAAATTCCCATAATAAAAAGGGGGTCGCTGGGAGCTTTGCCGGCTCTTCTGGGAAATCACAGCTGAGAGCAAAAGGACCAAGTGCAAACAAAACCTCTTGGGAAGGAAATCGTAACCCGGTCAGATAAATATATTGTGCTTTCTCTGTGCTAAATACGTCAACAGGATCAAGGTCTCCCAGAGATCTTCACGCTTGGCCGCTTTGGTGGGGCTCCTGAGACCATTAACCACACGCATGTGGTGGGGCCACTATAGTCGTGAAATACAATCACACCCCACGTCCACACAAAAGCTCTTTCGAGTGAAACAAAAGTGCACGAAGGCGCACCCTGTCCGCTTTTGGAGCTCCTCTGGCCTCTTTGTCAGGCAACGGCCTTGGGAATCATATTGCAAAAGTGGGGAAATAGGGCAATTGTGAGGGTCCCCGGCCCCTGCCCTTTTGGTACCGATGTCCCTGGTCAGAGGGGTCTCCAGTCAAAAAAAGGTTGGGAAACACCGATTTAGCAGCTTGGGGTCCCTTTCTTTATTTAGCTGTAAACGTATGTATTTATGCAATGCTTTTGGCACGAAATAAACAGGAACCGTGTAGAACTCCATCCAGATCGGAAGCCGGAAGGAAAGGGACGCTTGGGACGGAGGAGGGAGGAAGGCAGGTGCCAATAATAATAGGAATAGTAAGGCCGGGGCCTTTGCAATGTCATCATAATAGTAATAGTAATGCTTTATTTGTATCCCCCCCCCACCTCCCCAAAGGGACATTGGGAGGGGGGGGGCTTGCAACACAACAGGAGTGCAAACTATTAACAAAGTCATGAAATAACAACAGACAGTCATCACTCAAAAGGAATAATCAATAGGAAAACAAACAGCGTATCAAATTAACCAAAGCCACCATTCGGCAAGTGCAAGGAAAGAGTGATGGTGTCACGGGGCTTGTTCTCCAGCCCGCCCCGCCCCCGGGATTATGCCGGTCGCCCTCCCCTGGGCACAGTACTCCAGGAAGCCCTTCCGCGGCCGCTCACCCCACCCCCTCAGCCAGCCGGACTCCTCTCCTCCCTTCCTGCCTCTTCTCCTTGCAGCCCGTCAGTCAAAGCCGGTGGGCGGGCGGCCAATGGGGGTCTGCAGTTGGAGGACGGGGCTTCGCGGACGACGCGGCCAATGGGAGGGAGGGAGGGAGGAGAGAGGCGGGGATCTGCTGAGGCCACCGATTGGTGAAGGAGAAGCAGAGAAGGGAGGGGCACCTGCGGTGACGTCACTCCCTCCCTCTGCCCGCCTCCCTCCCTTCCTTGTCTTCCCTCAGAGGCCGCCTTCCTTCTGGCCCGCCCCCTCCTTGCAACCCGTCAATCAAAACCAGAGAGTGGCAGCCACCCGGCCAATGGGGGGCCTCCGGGCAGAGGAGCGTCACGGGCCCGGCCAATGGGAGGGAGGGCAGGGCTTCTTGGCAGGCAGGCCTCAGCAGAGCCTGCACAGAGGGAGGAGGCACTTCGAGGCGAGTAGAACAGTATGTCTCTCCGTGAAGGGGTTGGGGGGTGGGGCGCACGGGCCTTCCTTCTCCCTCCCTCCCGGGCGTGGGCTCCCCTTTGCGTGGCTGGTGAGCTGCTTCCTGGCGCGGACTGACTGACTGACTGAGCGGCTCCCTCCCTCCAGCTCCACAACATACATTCCCCGCCATTCAGGCCTGGGCCAGCTTGGGCCGCCCTCCCCCTCAGGTCTTTGGGACTACAACTCCCAGCATCCCCTGCAGCCTCCGCCCGCCTCTTGAGGGAGCCCAAGTCCCAAACACCTCCGGGGGGGAAGGGGGGCCCAATCTGGCAATCCGGGCCTGTTCCCAAGGGCCACTCAGCAGCATTGGCCACGTGACCCGCAGCCCCGCCCACTGCTGGAGGGAGGGAGGGCGGGAGGGAGGGCTCTCGAGGCCAGGAAAGGGCCAACTGCCTAGAGAGCAAAGGCTGCTTCTTCAGGTCTAAGGAAAACGAGCAGGCTGGTCATACACAACAAGCAAAACAACAGTGTGAGCTGACCCAATGGTACTAATCAGACTATTACGGACTAAGTGCAATAGTAATGAACACACTCCCCAGTATTATTCAAAACATATCTGTGTTATTATCAAAAAGGAGAACAAAATATGAATGACAATATCATAGGTACAAATGCAAGGCATGTATCCCACTGGTAGAGGCGGTGGAGCAACCCCAAAGTACTCGCCCAGTGAAGAAAGTAGATGTTTTTATTTATTTATTTATTTATTTATTTATTTACTTATATGCCACCCTTCTCAACCCCGAAGGGGACTCAGAGTGGCTTACAGCAAACAACAAGACTGCCAGAGTGGCTTACAGTGTACATATAACAATATTGCCGGAGCGGCTTACAACAAACTGAAAAAACAACAATTAACATTACAACATATCACAATATTGTTAGCAATATTGCATGTAATACAAATATACAAATTATAATATTACGATATAATTATTGTATCACATTATCATTGGCAGTATTATACTGTGTTACAATACAGCACCACCAATACCAAATGCATATTCCACATACCATACCGTAATCATACTATTATTATTATTATTACATTACAATTATTATACTATAACACAATACAATATATTGACATTATAATATATTATATCAAATTATAATGCAATGTAACACTATATTATATATTATATTATATTATCTATAAAATAATAAATAACATTTATTTAAATAAATAATTCCATAGAATTATTTTAAACAATTATTTTAGATTATAATGTAATGTAACAATACATTATATCATATATTATTACATTACACTATACTTTCTATAAAATAATAAATAACATTATTTATTTAAACAAAATAAATGTTTAAGCTCGTGTCCGCTCCTGAAGGGTGAGCCAACAATGAAGAGGAGCCAAACGCGTGCACTGCGTTTGCCGGCACGAAATTCCGGGCGCCGGATGATGACGTGTCGGGACGTCGAAATGGAGCGTCGTCCAGAAGCGATGATGCGGAAGTGGTTGGACGAAAGCACACGGGCGGGGTATGAGGGGGATCCGTGGAGGAAAATCAAGGGTTGAGTTGGACATTTCCAAGGTAGGCCCTCCAGAGGGAATCCCGGTGTCCTCTCGCGAGAGCAAGTGAGTCTTGTGCCTCCGTCTGTGGGACAGGCAGAGCTCCGTGCTGCGTTGAATCCACAGGTGGGAATCCCAGGATGTCAAAACACGGAAGGGGATGGTGGGTTCTCCAATAAGGAAGGTAGGATTCACAACAGAAACACATAGAAGTCTGATGAAGAGCGCAAATGCTCAATGGGGGAAATTCCCCCTGGACAAGCAAGGGAGGAGAGGCGGTGTGGCTTCTCCTTCACTTGGAAACTTGGTGATAAGTAGAGCCGACGGCAAGCTATTGCTGTATTATCCGCGGCCACATTATAACCGTTTCGGGTTCCTTGCGGGTTCCTTTTTCAAGGCTCATTGGTTAAGACCAAGCGATAGTCACATTTCAGGTGTTGGAATACACATAACCCTGCTCTGTGTGGAGTAGGGTGTTTTTGATAATAACACAGATATATTTTGAATAATACTGGGGAGTGTATTCATTACTATTGCACTTAGTCCATAATAGTCTGATTACCATTGGGTCAGCTCACACTGTTGTTTTGCTTCTTCTTCAGGTCAACAGGCGGCACACCCTGAGACACAACCCTCGCCCGAGGACGAGGAGGACACGCCCAGGAGGGGGCTCCCTCTCCCCCCCCCCCCCCGCCTGTTCCTCTTGCATGACCCATGGCCATCACCATGCCTCCTCTCACACATATGTCTTTGTGTACATATGCCTATATGTCTCTCTCTGTGTGTTTATATATATATCTTGGGGGACCCGGCACTGCCCGGATTATTTGAGAAAGGCATTGTGTGCCAAGGTTGGTCTTTATCAGTTATATATGTTGCTCGTAGTGGTCTCAGAAAGTTAGTGAAGGTACTGCGAGTCCCATCGTCCATGGTTCATCCTTCTCCAAACAATACCAGGATGTTGAGTGGCTCATGGGGGCTCTGTGTGCCAAGTGTGGTCTTGATCTGTGTGCCAAGTGTGGTCATTGGATGAGGGTCGCAGCAGTTTTGGGAAGTGAGTGAAGGTACTTAAATTCCCCTAATCCACGGTCCATCCTCCTCAAAACTGCACCAGGGTGATGGGGGCTCTATGTGCCAAGCTTGGTCTAGATCAGTCATTGGATGATGGTCGCAGTGGTCTCAGGAAGTGAGTGAGGTACTTCAACTCCCATCACCCATGGTCCACCCTCCTCCAAACTGCAGTAGAATGTAGAGTGGGTCATGGGGGCTCTGTGTGCGAAGTTTGGTCTTTATCTGTCTTTGTTGGGGCTACCGTAGTCTGTGGGAACAGAAGGGTTGGAAAGTACTACCAATCCCATCATCCATTGTCCATCCTCCCCCAAACCTCACCAGGATGTGAAGGCGGTCATGGGGGTTATGTGTGCCAAGTGTGGTCTCGATCAGTCATTGGATGGGGGTCGCAGCGGCCTCGAGAAGTGAGTGGAGGTACTTCAAGTCCCATCATCCATGGTCCACCCTCCTCCAAATGGCACCAGGATGTAGAGTGGGTCATGGGGGCTCTGTGTGGCAAGTTTGGTGTGTATCGGTCTTTGTTGCGGGCCACAGTAGTCTGTGGGAACCAAAGCGCTTGAAAGTACTACAAATCCCATAATCTGTGGTCCACCTTGCCCAATTTATTATTTGTCACGTTTCTATACCGCCCCTCTCAGCCCGAAGGTGACTCGGGACGGTTTACACAGGCAGTCTCTGCCCTCAATACAACACAGCAACAAGGCAACCCCCCTAAAGCCATATAATAACAAATTAACAATTAAAAACATACAATTGCAGTCTCAGCGTCATGTTGAAATCAGTTTCCATCGCATCGTCGTCATTCCATATATCTAATTAAGCCTTATATTTCATCAGCAAATGCCTGCTCAAATAGCCAGGTCTTGACTTTCTTGCAAAATGTCAGGGGGGGCTGATCTGATGTCTCTAGGGAGGGCGTTCCAAAGCCAAGGAGCCACCACTGAAAAGGCCCTGTCTCTCGTCCCCGCCAGTCGCACCTGCGAAGAAGGCGGGACCGAGAGCAGGGGCTCTCCAGATGATCTTAAACATCTCGATGGTTCATAGGGAGAGATGCGTTCGGACAGGTAAGTTGGACCCAAACCGTTTAGGGCTTTAAAGACTAAAGCCAGCACTTTGAATTGTGCCCGGTAGCAAGCTGGCAGCCAGTGGAGCTGGCACAACAGGGGAGTTGTACGCTCTCTGAATGGCGCTCCTGTTATCAACCTGGCTGCTGTCCGTTGGACTAGTTGCAGCTTCCGAACAGTCTTCAAAGGCAACCCCACGTAGAGAGCGTTTCAGTAATCTATACGGGATGTAACCAGAGCGTGGACCACCGTGGCCAAGTCAGACTTCCCAAGGTACGGGCGCAGCTGGCGCACAAGTTTTAACTGTGCGAATGCTCCCCTGGTCACCGCCGAAACCTGGGGTTCCAGGCTCAGCGATGAGTCCAGGATCACACCCAGACTGCGAACCTGTGTCTTCAGGGGGAGTGTAACCCCGTGTAACACAGGCTGTAACCCTATGCCCTGTGCGGCCTTTCGACTGACCAGGAGTGCCTCTGTCTTGTCTGGATTCAATTTCAATTTGTTTGCCCTCATCCAGTCTGACACAGCGGCCAAGCACCGGTTCAGGACCTCAACAGCCTCCTTAGTAGCAGGTGGGAAGGAGTGACAGAGTTGGACATCATTTGCGTACAGATGACACCGCACCCCGAAACTCCGGATGACCTCCCCCAGTGGCTTCATGTAGATGTTAAACAACATGAGAGATAGTATTGAACCCTGAGGAACCCCACAATACAATGGTTGAGGGGTTGAGCCGGTATCTCCCAATAACACCTTCTGAGATCGGCCCTCCAGAAAGGACCGGAGCCACTGCAAGACAGTACCTCCAAGCCCCATCTCTGCAAGGCATCCCAGAAGGATACCGCGGTCAGCGGTATCGAAGGCCGCTGAGAGGTCCAGCAGAACCAACAGGGACACACTCCCCCTGTCCAACTCCCGGTGTAGATCATCCACTAAGGCGACCAAGGCTGTCTCGGTACCATGCCCCGGCCTAAAACCAGACTGCGCCGGATCCAGATAATCCGTGTCTGCCAAGAATACCTGGAGTTGTGAGGCCACCACACGTTCTAGGACATTGCCCAAGAAGGGGAGATTGGAAACAGGCCGATAGTTGACGAATTGAGTGGGGTCCACTGATAGTTTCTTCAACAGCGGTTTTATCACAGCTTGTTTTAAGCTCGCTGGAATGCTGCCTTCCCGGAGGGAGGCATTGATTACCACCTTCACCCCCTCGGCCAATCCCCCTCTGGACTCCTTTAGAAGCCAGGATGGGCAGGGGTCTAGGATGCATGTGGTCGTTCTCATTCCTCCGAGTATCTTGTCCACATCCTCGGGTTTCACCAATTGAAATGAATCCATCAAAATTGGACAAGCAGGTGCTCCAGCTACATCCTCAGAGACTGCCGTTAACATGGTGTCCAAACCAGAACGGATCAAAGTGACTTTGTCCGCAAAGAACCGAGCAAATGCTTCACAGCAGGCTGCCGAGTTGGCAGGGCTCCCATCCTGGATGGTGGGGTTTAAAAGGCCTCTGACAACTTAGAGCAGCTTTGCAGGACGGTTCTTTGCGAAAGCAATATTGGCCGCAAAGAAGGATTTCTTTGTTGCCTTTATTGCCGCGGCATATGCTCTTAGAAGGGCATCAAGCCGTGTTTGGTTTGGCCCACTTGGATCCGAACGCCACACTCTCTTTAGTTCCCTCTTCCTTCGCTTCATCACTGCCAGCTCGTTGAACCAAGGAGATGGTTTAGCTCAGCTACTTGAGAAGGGACGTTCTGGAGCAATAGTGTCTATTGCCATGGCAGACATGAAGTCCTGAGATGCTCCTGATAGGGTAGTCTTGGCATGGACGTTGAAGTCCCCCAGCACAATGAGCTGCTGGGACTCCAAAGCCAGGCTCGAGACCACCCCAGCTAGCTCAGGTAAGGAGACTGTAGTGCAGCAGGGTGGACGGTACACTAGCAGAATCCCTGTTCTGGCCCGGTCACCTACCCTCAGGTGGACACATTCAAAATTGGTTGACTGTGGGATGGGGCCCCTGGTCAGGGAGATGGAAACCCTATAGACCAATGCAACCTCACCTCCCCGCCCTCTGGATATTGGCTGGTGCTGCATGGAGAAACCTGGTGGGCAAAGCGAAGTCAGATTTACACCCCCAGCCTCATCCAACCAGGTTTCCGTTATGCATGCCAGATCTGCCCGCTCATCCAGAATTAAGTTCTGGATGAAAGCTGTTTTTCCATTGACAGATCTGGTGTTCAACAGCACCAGCTTTAAATTGCCATATTTCAGTCAAATTTGTGTCCTGTAATGATTAATACTTGATACTTTCAAGTGTGCCTAACTAAGAATATGACTTACACTACAATGCAACAAACATTTTCCCCTCAGATACACCATATGCACAGAAAAAGTGTACCATAAAGCATGTGTTTCAAATGTTTAAGTATGTTTAAACATTTTCACTTTCCTGTCATTCTTTGGCAAAATTTTTGGATCTTCTTAATATGTTTGTGTATAATGCTAGGTGTTATAGGAATACATTTCAGAATATTCACTATCAACAAAATAAACTTATCAGTGTTAAAGAAAACAAATGAACTAAAACTAAAATGATAAACAGATCACCAACCCAATGTTCTAAAACTATTATGAATTCCATAGGACCTTCTATGGCATTATCTTAGGTATTATCAAAATGATTATCCTGTTACATGAGGGCCAGCGCGGTCAAGTCAGATATGGCGATGCTCTCTCGGAGCCCTTTCTCATAACTAACGGAGTGAAACAAGGTTGTGTTCTTGCACCAACCCTACTTACAATCTTCTTCAGCATGATGCTCCAAAGGGCTACGGCAGGCCTCGAAGAAGAAGACGGCATATATATACGCTATCGTACTGATGGTAGCTTGTTCAACTTAAGCCGTCTGAGGGCTCGCACTAAGACTCTAAACTATCTAGTCTGTGAGCTGCTTTTTGCCGATGATGCTGCCCTTGTCGCCCAATCAGAAGCAGCCCTGCAGCGCCTCACATCCTGCTTTTCAGCAGCTGCAGAGCTGTTTGGGCTGGAAGTCAGCCTGAAGAAAACGGAAGTCCTCTACCAGCCTGCACCACAGGAAGAACACCACCATCCCCACGTCAGCATACTAGGCAAATCCGTGCTTACGTCCATTCAGCAGTTCACCTACCTGGGAAGCATCATCTCTTCAGATGCCAAGATTGAAAAAGAGATAGATCACAGATTAGCAGAGGCATAGAGTGCATTCAAAATGCTTCACAAAAGAATCTGGAGCAACAAGCACCTGAGGCAAAGCACCAAAATCAGTGTGTACAGAGCTATCGCACCGTCTATTCTCCTCTATGGGTCTGAAACATGGCTCACCTATCGCCAACACCTACGACTCCTCGAACGCTTTCATCAGCGCTGTTTCTGCACAATCCTAAAAATACACTGGACTGACTATGTGACTAATGTTGCTGTCCTTGAGCAAGCAGGGATCACCACCGTTGAGGCCATGCTATTGAGAACACAGCTGCACTGGGCAGGGCATGAGGTCTCCAGGATGGAGGACCACCGCCTCCCAAAGATACTACTCTATGGTGAACTCACCACGGGGCAGCACAAGAGAGGCGCCCCCCCAATAAGATACAAGGACTCCCTGAAACAACATATCAGGCTCGGCCAGATTCATCACCAACAATGGTCCACCCTGGCCTCACATCCGGAGGCATGGAGACGCACTATCCACAATGCTGCGGCCTCTTTTGAGTAGACACACCGAACGGGTCTCGAAGAGAAACAACAATGCAGAAAGGACCGCAACTTGGAAACAACATCACCCAAGGAGACTTTCTGCTGTGCTTTCTGCAACTGAACTTGCCTATCTCAGATTGGCCTTTTTAGTCATCAACGCGCTTGTAAAAAGCATGGGCTGAGTCCTTCCTGAATCTTCGTTTGCGAAGTAATGCCCATCTCTTTATGGCATTATCTTAGGTATTAAGGTAAAGGCAAAGGTTTCCCCTTGACATTAAGTCTAGTTGTGTCCAACTCTGGGGGGTGGTGCTCATCTCCATTTCTAAGCTGAAGAGCGGGTGTTGTCCATAGGCGCCTCCTAGGTCATGTGGCTGGCATGACTGCCTGACTGCAGGCATGACCTACAGCTCTACTCACATTTTTGCGTGTTTCCGAACTTCTAGGTTTGCAGAAGTTGGGGCTAACAGCGGGAGCTCCTCAAACTCTTTAGATTCAAACATCTCAGCGGTTTAACCCACTGTGCCGTTGGGTACCTCTAATCTTAGATATTACTCTTCTGTTACTTGAAAGCTCAGTAAGAGCAAGTTTTCAAGACTTGTTCATGTTGCCAGGTACATCCCTATATTTACACTTGACACACCAGTATCCATTTGATTGGTGTAAAAACCGTGCTTATGTTTGTGCAGCTTCAGGGTGACACGGGAGGAACTCTCACCTATTGTGGAGAAAAGGAAGTGAATTGCCGGAGCTTCAATTGTATCTTAAGTTCATGTTCTCTCTCACCCCCCAACTTATATGTCAATATGTTTGTGAATGTGCCTGTCAGTTTATCGGGATGCCATGAATTTTCATAGAGCTTTCCTATTCAAGGTTGCTTTGCCTATTATTTTCTTTGAATTATAGCATGAAGCACCTAGTATTCATTGGTGGTCTCCCATCCCAGTACTAGATTCTGGTGAGTTGTTACAAATCAATGGCTAATGCTAAAATGTACTGGTGCCATTTTCATATTTAATGCCATATCCTTTTCCTTGTGCAAGACCAGTACTTCCCGGGATTTCTGATATAAAGGAACAGCAAAATGTTAGATATGGATCGGCTCATACTGAGAAGATGCATATTCAACACTGCAGTTGCTTGGCTATAATGTCAAATGCATAGCTTACCTAATCTATAAATTAAGGGGCATTTTAGGATCCCAGCTCATTCAACCCTTAGTTAAGTTTTCTGCTGAAATGCCCGGGGAACAGTGTAGGGGCCCATTCTTATTTTTTTTTAATTCTTATGTTTACATGGCTAATTTAATCCATCTGAAACTTGAGACAACATTTTTAGTAATATAGAAATTCTACCATCATGGTGACCTTGGGGTTTGCTTCCAATGTAACTGGGGATTGCTGCCCACACCACAATGTTTTTAATTTCCAGAAACTCCAGCCAGCATCAACAATGATAAGGGGCTGAAAGTTGTGCACCAAAACATCATGAGGGTCTATTAGGGCTCACCAACAAAAAGGGACCGAAGCCAGTAATAGTCACAAATATTTTCACTCAAAGATCCAAAGATGATTAATGTTGTATTGAAATAAAGGTATACTCACGGACCTAAAAATCGGCATATAGCATCACACATTAAACAGGAAACATTAAACGGATAATCCGTGTTATATAATCCAAACAATATCAAGCCCAAATGGAGGTCCGGAGGAGTCCAGTGAATGTCAATATAGTTCACACAAGTAGATGTATAAATCAAGAAACGTCACTGGGTTAAATGAAATTATGTCCCTCCAGTCCTTGCTCCTCTAATTAGCCCATTCCCCCTTCTGGTGTGTTTAATTCTATGGGTTAATTAACTTGCTGTTAAATTACACATGTTTGAAGAGTAATGCGCTTTACTCCCTTGAGTTTGGCCCGTGCCTGACTGCATGTGATAATCGGTATGTATGACATATTATTATTATCAATTTATTAATTCAGCTTAGTATACCGCTCTCTCCGGAGCTCAGAGCGGTTTACAGCTATAAACACCAGATAAAACACATAAAAACATTATACAACCGAGTTAAAACCCCCAGTTAAACCCCATACCCAACTGTAAACTATGACAGAACATCATGGTGCAAGTGGCAATGGTATATATGACTGTATACCATTATTGCTTATTTGTGATTGGATTGTCTGTTCACTACTTGGACCTTTTATGTTTATTGTAGATCAGTGGATGCCCTGCATTGCCATATTATCATTGTGGGTTTTGATAAAGCGCCTATAGGCGCGAAATGGAGCGGGAATCCTGTGACTTCCGTCAACCCGGCTCCTCTTTGACAAGTGGATTATTTTGGCTCCACTTGAATGCGACTTCGCTTTGGAACTGTACCGTGACGTTTCTTGATTTATACATCTACTTGTGTGAACTATATTGACATTCACTGGACTCCTCCGGACCTCCGTTTGGGCTTGATATTGCTTGGATTATATAACACGGATTATCCATTTAATGTTTTCTGTTTAATGTGTGGTGCTATATGCCGTTTTTTAGGTCCGTGAGTATACCTTTATTTCAATACAACATTAATCATCTTTGGATCTTTGAGTGAAAATATTTGTGACTATTCGATTGTTTCTTACTGGCTTCAGTCCCTTTTTGTTGGTGTTTAGTGGTAGGAACAGTACTTACCTGTATTTCGTCGGTCTATTAGGGTTGCCATATGTCCCTTATTCTAAGGGACGTCCCTTATTTTGGCCCTAAAATTTGTGTCCCGTTTTTTCAGGCCCTGTCCCTTATTATTGACTAACAGGACTGGGCGGGGTTGACCAGAGGAAGGTGCGCACTGCGGTTTCCACGGCAATGCCTGCCTGGGGATTCCAACTCGCAGGGCAGGCTGACAGTCGTGCGCTTGCAAGTGTGAGCCCTCCTGCGTCCCCGTTGGAAGGAAGAGGCGACACAGGACTTTTTCAAAGTACAGTAGACTAATTAACCGTTACCCAAGGGGAATGTGAGATCATGTTGGATAAAGATAGTTTCTGGTTGCTTGAGAGTTACTCTTAAAATAGTCCTAGCTGTGCATCCCAATACTATCCAATGCTGTGTATCCCATACTATACTATACCATTAACTATTGACATAATAATCATGAAGATGTACTGTCTTATAAAATTTATTTTATTTTAATGTTTAGACAGTGCACTTTTAAAGTCGGCAAAGTCAAGGACTAAATACAGACGGAGAAAATAAGGTAGCTCTAATCATGTTTTTCTGCATGACAAAGCATGCAGAAACATACCATGTACCGTTAAGAGGGTGCAAGTCAGTTTCTTTTGTGAGTTTCAATCATCTCATTCTGGTAATAAAACTATTTATACCTAACGTTTGAGTTTCGAGTTTTTAACGAAGTGTCCCTTATTTTTGTGAAAAAACTCATAAATGTCCCTTATTTCTTATATCAAAAAGTGGCAATCCTAGGGTCTATGGTTCTCCATTTCTACCACATAGGATTGCTCATGCGTAAGTCTAGCATCAAGCTCAAAGTCTCTCCGCTGGGAAAAAAAACTCACTCCCTTGAACATGTTTCATGCCTAGCCTTTAATACATGGGTCAAAGTTCTAATTTATGATGAGAGTTGTGATATAAAATGCGCAGAGATTCAAAATTCACAGCTCTTACAGAAGTGACGTATCATGGGTTTGTGGTTGTTTGCTGTGCTTCTGAGTGGAATCCTAAAGACTGCTTACTCTCTGGTAAGGCAACAAAGGGCACACTTCCACATTTAAGCATTAGGAAGAAAATAAAAGGAAGCTAGCAGCTCTAAAGAGAAAAGTGGGCACACGGTTATGTGTAACTTTATATGTAATCTGTGTGGGTGGTGTGTGCATGCAATTATATCATTGGTGACTTTGCAATGGTAAGAGTAACTTTGTATTTAATAGCAATGGGTGGTATCTGTATACAGGAAAGAGAAATCAGAATTGGTGCATGTAGAGTTTCACCATCTTCTCTTCCACTGTGGTCCTAATACCTGTTGTTTCTTGGAACCTGGTGTTTGATACAAAGGAAATTTCCTGTTAGTACTTATTTGTGGCAGTACTGCAGCTGGGTGGGGGAAACGTTAAATTTTCTCCCCTTCTTGCTCTGTTCTTAAAACTATCAATTCCCAGCTTGTTCACTGGCTCTCATGAAGATGGAGAAAAGCAGAATTGATGGAGTAGTACTAGGGCCCTTCCACACAGCCCAATATCCCAGAATACCAAGGCAAAAAATCCCACATTTTCTGAGTGTGGACTCATATAACCCAGTTCAAAGCAGATATTTTGGGATTTCCTGACGTGATTTTATGGGATATAGGACTGTGTGGAAGGCCCCCTAGCCATCATGCATTAGCCCTCAACCAAGTCACAACATGCTATATTGAGGGAGGATTCCAGGCTTAAAGTCATGTGGATGTTACTCATTGGAGCACTTATCCCAGTGAGCTATGTTCCATAATTTTAATTATTATGATTGCCATTGTCGTATTTATCATTGTAGTTTTTAAGATGTAGCTGCCATTGAGAAAAAGCTACAGTTAACTAAGAGTAATGTAAGAAAACGAGGTAAGAAATTATGTCTCAAAGGTCAGCTAAAACCCATTTCTACATAAGAAGCACAAGAGTGGCTTACTGTGGGTGTAAGTATTGCCATGAATTTGGCTTTAATTCTTCTGGGGGGGGGGGGACTTGCCAATTGCAATTGGATAATAGCTATGCCATTAGACTTCTGAGTTCTTAGAACAACGGTTTTGCAAATCTTACTTTTCCCCCTTTCCCTTTAGCCTCTTCAAGCATCACTTGGTGAGTTGTCATATCCTAGTCAAAAGTGTAAAACATGGGCAAAAAAATCAAACTTAAAAAATATAAACGCAAATTACCATCATTATTGTTACTAACTAGCTGACCCAGCCACGCGTTGCTGTGGGATTTTTTTAACTTGGGGACTGTGTGTGTAGTTATGTATATGTGTATATGTGTA
Organism: Anolis apletophallus; assembly: GCA_030556195.1. NCBI lineage: Eukaryota > Metazoa > Chordata > Lepidosauria > Squamata > Anolidae > Anolis > Anolis apletophallus. Next base: position 55,769 of record JARBWK010000110.1, on the reverse strand, counting down.
TGCGTGTATATGTGTGTTTGTATATGTATGTGCGTGTATATGTGTTGATGTGTGTAAGTACAGGTGTGTTTATGTATGTGTGTATGTGTATATTTGTATATTTCTGTGCATGTATATATATATGTGTGTGTGTGTATGTGGTTCTGTGTATCTTTCTTCTCCCCTCTTTCCTTCCTTCCTTCCTTCACTCCATCCTTCTATCCTTTCCTTCCTTTCCCCTCCCCTCCTTCCTGCTATCCTTCCTTTTTCCTTCCTTTCTTCTCCCCTCTTTCCTTCCTTCCTTCATCCCATCCTTCTATCCTTTCCTTCCTTTCCCCTCCCGTCCTTCCTGCTGTCCTTCCTTTTTCCTTCCTTTCTTCTCCCCTCCTTCCTTCCATCCATTCTTCCTTCTATCCTTCCCTTCCTTTCTTCTCCCTTCCTTCCTTCCTTCCCTCCCTTCCTTCTTTCCTTTCCCTCCTTCCTGCCATTCCTCTCCTTTCTGTATCAGTCCTTGCTCCCCTTGTCTCAGTCCCTCCATTCCTTTCCCTACCTTTCCCTTCCACCACCAACATTCCGACTCTCTAAACTGCCAGGGGGGTGGGGGGCTACCAGCCTACATTCTAACGGAGGGAGTATTTGCATAATGCCTCTAATTGGTCAGCTCCACTAACATTCCGATGCTGTAAACTGCCAGAGGGAGGTGGCATGGGGGATCATGGGAGTTGTAGTCCATAATGTTTTTTTGGATTTGTGGCCATTGGCTCTTTTTTGGGTGGGGGTTTTCTGGGTATGTGGGCTGTTTTTATGTGTCTGCCTTGTGTGGTTTCTTTGTCTATAAGACTGGAACCACCACATGAAGGATTATATATATATATATAGATAGTAATTGATAATGATATCAAGAACTATTATTACCATGCAATACAATAAACATACAATAAACTACAGAAATTACATTTGAAGTCTTAATCTCAATTGTACTTAAATTGTATGTCCAGGGGGAGGGGTGAAGGGTGGGAGCGGGGTGAAACAGCTTTAAAAAAACAAAAACAAAAACAAAAAAGAACTATTAATACATTGGAATTCTGATCCTAAGCATAGCTAATTGGGGGGAAAAAATCTGAATTGTGATTCCCATTTCTAAATAGTCTTCTTAGGATGCCAGCCTAGTTCTTAAATTTCTTGAATAAAGTGACAATAGTTACTAATCTCTCTTTTTTTCTTGTGGCTTACAGAAATAGATGAAGATGATGAACTAGATCAAGATATTTTTGATATCAATGCAGGTTGTTCCATCTAATTTTAACTATTTGCATTATAATTGTAATGAGCATGGTAGTGGTCATTCAAATGTACTAACCTGTACTGTTCTTTCTTCAGCTTTAGGTCTTGACCTGTTTGAGGGTGATATCAGACTTGATAATGGGGTGAGTTCAAACAACTGGCATCAGTTTAATTTGCCACCAATTAGGAGATGGTGAGAATGTGCATCCACATTCTAAGTAGATTTTAGGGTTAGGGTTAGGAATATCCCAACAGTTGTATATAGTCTAGTCTTATGTATTCTGTGTGTGATTGTCTAAACTAGCTGCAACTATTTATGTTGTAATATAAAGATCAATGGTAAGAAGCAGAGATCCGCCATATTATATTGTAGCAGAATCTGGAGTCCCAAAACTCCGATGCAATACGTTTGATTCAGGCTGCGTTTACGTGCGAGCGCATGGACGAAGACGACGCGACAACTTGGCTGCGATTCAGGAAATCAGTTTATTTCAATTACAACAGCTGAGGGGTCTGCTCTATAGCGGAAAGCAAGCCGCAAGAACAGCACACCTCTCCCTTCCGGTAAACAGGTCTTATACAGCAATGGAGGCGATCCTTAGTCCCACCTCCCTCATGCATTTCCACTGGCCAGACATCTGTAAGCTGATCTGACATCAACCAATCAATCAAAGCATTGTGTCACCTCTCTTCTACTGGCTGACAAACATTTCGCAGTTTAATTTCCACCCAATTGTCTGTGCCATTTCTTCATGCGCAAGCTGTCCCGAAAGCGATACATTTCTACTGCGTTCCCACCAGGAGCCGGCCAAAGTGGGAAATTCATCAGCTGGCCCATGTGACGTTTCCTAAGCCAATCACTAACTTGTAAACAAACACACATGGCGATTCTCTAAGCTAATCAAGGCTGTCTCTTATCTAAAGCACATGGTGTTCTTTGAACTAATCACAGCTGTGCTTTTGCGAACCAATGGTAGCTGTACCTTTTGTAAGCCAATCACAGTCGCCAATTCTCGTGCTGCTACTAACAAGCTGACTCCGTTATCCTATGCCTATGTTAAGTAGCACTTTCTCCTGGCGTTTCTTCTGCAAAATCAACAATTCTACTTTAATATGTGTTTGAAGTTTAAATGATTGGATTGAATTGTTCAGTGGTTTTTACAGGTAGCTTTCTTTCCCCGAATTTCTTATATTTGCCTTCATTTCCAGAGTCATGAACGGAACTCTATCATTGGCAGTCAGTATCGATGGCCTCACACCATTCCATATGTCCTTGAGGACAGCCTAGGTATGGTCATGATTTTCTTAAGAGTCATCTGTTGCAAAAGGAGCTTTCAAAGTGGGCATTTTTTCATTAATTTAGTATGTGTTTCTGAATTCCTTTGCATACATATTTATTTATTTACTTTATTTATATTCCGCTCTTCTCGCCCCGAAGGGGACTCAGAGCGGATTACAGATACACATACTTTAGCAGACAATTCCTGCTGTTTCACAAACACACATATAGACGAACAGAGGCAAACTCTGGCCACCAGGGGGAGCTGGTGCACTCCTCATCTCTCAGCATTCCCAGCGTCCCTTGTTGTTCCTTCCGCATTCCTCAGTGTTCCTGGATTTCTTTAATGGCCTCATAATTCAGTCAAAATTTGCCTCCCCACTTAATGTGGGACCTTTATCTCCTACTTGACAGATGCAACTGTCTTTCGGGCTGCAAAGGTCGTCAGCAGGCTACACTTAAAGGTCAAGCACCCACCTCGACCCGGGCAGGCCTCGAACTCATGACTTACTGGTCAGAGAGATCTTATGCAACTGACACTTAGCCAGCTGTGCCACATTCCCGCCACATAAACTTTGCAATATCCACGTGGCTTTTTAAAAAAAGTTACAAATGAAAAACAAATGAATAAAGGAAATGTTTTATTGAATAACCTTTTAAAAAGAAAGAAATATCGCCAATATAAGAGCCCAGAAAGTGACATGTATGACTCTAGTCCCAACTAAGTCACATCCCTTAAACCTGACTATAGTCCCAACTAAGTCACACCCATTACTTATGTGTTGACTTTTTCTATTTAACAACTGTTTTAATTGGCCTAATCAAAAGGATTTTTGTTCACATGTTAATAAAACCAGATAAACCAATATGTGGAGATGGCAGTGCTACTAAGAATTCATCCAAAAATGCTGCAAAGGAATACCACTTATTATCAAATGTATCTGGTTTACTCTAAGCATCACTTTAATTTAGACGAGTGGTGTCCACCTTTGGTCTGCCAGGTGTTTGGGACATTAGTTACCAGAATTTCTGACCATTGGACAACTTACTAGGTCTTCTGGGAGTTGGAGTCAGTGGTTGGACACCACTGACTTAGACTCATGGCCAGCATATGAATGAAAGGCCGCCTTGCTCAAATCGTGCAAATTGAGAGCTACAGCTTCCTTGATTGAACGTAGCGTGGTCTTTATCTTTTCCAATTTCCTTCCATATTCCCAAGCATTATTTTCTTTTTCATTGAGTCATGCCATCTCATGATATACTCAAGGTATGACAACCTCAGTTTACTCATCTGAAATTTCAGTCTTTATATAGTTGTATTTATGTAAGTTTTCATTACAAAAAATATCCCATTCTGTTAAGAGCATGTGTCCAAATTGCTTGAATACATTTGTTAGTTTGGTCAGGTGACTGATACAACGATGCAATCAAAATATTATATTGCTAGCCTATGATTATCTGCTTTGAAATCAATTTAGGGTGTTGGCTGCCTCCCTGGAAACCTGATATGTGAGTGGTGGACTTTGGTTGCTTGTTGGCCTCCACAAGTGGTGATTTCATCTATGCTCTCTAATCTTTACACTAGTGAGGCGCCAGGGATCTCAGAGATGTAGCAACTGGAGAAGGGAATGAAAACATTAGCCCTCCAATCAGGCCTGGATCAGGCCCTTTTGGCACCCTAGGCCAAAGGCTCTGCCCCCGCCCCCGGCTCTGCCCCTCCCCACCCTCGGCTCCTCCTCACCCCGCCCTTGGCTCTGCCCCTCCCCACCCCAGCTCCGCCCCCGGCTCCGCCCCACCCCCGGCTCCGCCCTGGCTCCTCGCCGGCGTGAGGAGGAGGAGGAGGAAGGAAAGCCCCACCCCCAGAGCCGATGCGAGGTCTCCCCACGGCTCCTCCCTCCCCCCTTCCCTCCCTCCCTCCTAAAGCCACCATGCCGGCCTGAGAAGCGGCCGAAATCGCCCTTTTCAGGCCGGCATGAGTCATGACGGCTTTAGGAGGGAGGGAGGAGCCGTGGGGAGCCCCGCATCGGCTCCGGGGGTGGGGCTTTCCTTCCTCCTCGCGCCAGCGAGGAGGCGAGGGCAGAGCCGGGGGTGGGGCGGAGCCGAGGCAGAGGCAGAGCCGAGGGGAGCAGAGCAAAGGGGGGGGGGCGCCGTGGATGGTGCTTACGCTGCCGCGCACATGCGCCCTTTTTTTGGGAATTTTTTTGGAAATTTTTTGGGGGGTCTGGACCTGCTGCCCCCCCAAAGGTGCCGCCCTAGGCCATGGCCTAGGGTGGCCTTATGGGTAATCCGGGCCTGCCTCCAATAGTATTTTCCACAATGGATATTTTCCTTTAGTACCTGAGTTTAGTATTGCCGCAGAGAATCTTGAAACACATTTTAAGTATCCAGACAAAAAGGAACATTCAATCTAAATTTTGTTACATGCACTGACATGACACAAATGCCCAATGCTTTATCAGAAAGAGAGAAAATATTAATCTTGGCTTGTGTGACTATCATATTAGAAGGAATTTCAAGTGGACAATTTATTGATGAATTTTAAGAGGAAAACATGCCACATATCATTTTATTAACAGTAGAAATCATCACAATAGGATTACTTGCATGATATACAAATTTAACTGGCACTATCAATCAAATCAATCAATCAAATTTATTTATTTATTTACTACATTTATATACCGCCTCTCTCAACCCAGGGGCGACTCGGAGTGGTTAACAATTGGCAACAATTTGATGCCAGAACAATTACAACAATTAAGGCAATAATAAAATACTATTAAAACACTAGCAACTATATAGTAGTATAAAACCGTACAAAGCCTAAAACATTACCACAAGTGTCTCCATATTGCTTGCTTATTGCCAAATGCTTTGGCTGGGTCCTCGTAATGTTACCATAATTTCGAACTACAAGGGGATATTAGGTAACTGAAAGAGTAGACATTCATAACTTTAATCCAATAGTAAGCAATATATTGTTTTTCTTCCAGACATGAATGCAAAGGGCCTGATCCTGGAAGCATTTGAACGGTTTAGATTAAAAACCTGTATTGATTTCAAACCCTGGGAAGGTGAAGCAAATTACATATCTGTGTTCAAAGGGAGTGGGTAAGAGGAATCATAATTTCAGTGGTCTTCTCTCCTTCTACATATTCTCCGTGCAATCCTGCATGTAGCACCTAATTGCAAAATGCTTCCTTAAGAGCATTCTAGAGCTTCACTTTGGAAATGCCCAGAGTCCAATGGTTACTTACTGAACGGCGAGGAACTAGTTTACGCATGCTAAACGTGGGCCAGAATCTTATCACTCTTTCCTGATCTTCTTCACTTGTTATGGTCATTCTTTTGAACCACAGGACTTTCTCTATGCTAGGGATGAGAACTATGAAGCCCATAGATTGCATATAGCCCTGAAAGCTTTGTTTGTGGCCTCATGTCCTTCTTTGAACACCCTACCCTCCCAGTTTAAAAATATTTTGTGGACAAAAAAGTTAGAATGAAGTCTTGGGAAGCCACACTGAGGCACGATTCCCCAATAAAACAAGTGGATCAATACAGGAAAGGAAGCAGAACAGGGACAATGATTGCCATTGCTGTATGCCCTCAAGCCATTTCTGAGATATGGTGACCCAAAGGTGTTCCTATTATGGGGTTACCCTTCCTCTGAAGCCAAGCCCGGATTAAGGTTTTGTGGCGCCCTGGGCCACACTCTGTAAGTGCCACCCCCCCGGGGGGGGCTTGCAGGGGCAGAGCCGGCGCGAGCGAGAAGGAGCTGGGGGGAGTACCGCCCCTAGGGCATCTGACGTGGCTTCCCCCCGCCGCCTCCTCGCTCGCACGGGCGACCCTCTTTCCTTCACGTCAGAGCGCACAAGGCTGGGGCCCAAAAGCAGGCAGCCGCGGCGCTGCCTGAGGAACATCACCGGGCGCTGTCTGGTGCTGGGGCCCGGTGGGCAGGGGAATTCGCCCCTTCCCAGATGGCACCCCATGCGGCCGCTTCCTTGGCCTACCTGTAGGACCGCCCCTGATTAGCCATGTAAACATAAGAATAAAAATAAGGATGAGCCCCTACACTGTTCCCCGGGCATTTCAGCAGAAAACTTAACTAAGGGTTGAATGAGCTGGGATCCTAAAATCCCCCTTAATTTATAGATTAGGTAAGCTATGCATTTGACATTATAGCCAAGCAACTGCAGTGTTGAATATGCATCTTCTCAGTATGAGCCGATCCATATCTAACATTTTGCTGTTCCTTTATATCAGAAATCCCGGGATACCCTCTGAAGACCACCTTAAATATCACCTTACCTCTAACATCTCAAACAAGATGGCTCAAACACCATCCCTTTCCTTTCCCTGTATGATTTTTACCAACTTTGCCTGGTGAAGAAACCAGTGAGATTTGACAACTTGTCTAATGTAATTTATACATTTTGGTCAGCCTAATGCTGCTATTACTGCGATCTGTATTTTGGATTTGGCTGCATTTTGCTGCACAGCCAACAGAAATATACATAAAATTGAGAAGAAAAGAAACTTATAAGAAACGGAACTGTAGAATTCCCAAGTCTTGCTTCTTCCTTCTATTACTTATTTAGGAGTTTACCATATCTCGTGAGATTCTACTGATTTATCTAATCTAGGCCTGGAACTTGTCTTTCTTTCCACCATATGTCATCTGTCATTGCTCAGAATGTTGAAATAGAGCAGGCTAATTTTTAAATAGATGCATAAACAGTGTTCATAGAGGATTCTGTTCTCTGCCTAGTTCCTGTGTTTTATGGTGGCTAGTTATTACTAAAAGTCATAAAGGGTGATAACATTATTATCTTTGGAATTTATTGTCTTCAGAAAGAACGATTGCATGAAAACCTGGCTCCATGTTCACTGGTCTGCAAAGTCCTGATTTATCATGACTATTCATTATGGGATATTATGCCGCGCCCTGGGCCTATAGATGAGTGACTGGGATTGCTGTAAAGGTCCTATGCCCAGGGGTTAACGGGTGCCTTCCTTTCAGGGAGAGAGTTACCACAAAGTCCAAGGACCAAGGCTCTTTGAAACAGTTAACAATATTTATTTCTTCAAAGTCACAAAATGCAGGTGACTAGAAATTGGCAAATTACCGTCAATAGAGTCAGATGGCAAAAATTCACAGATTACCCATAAGGTCACCCTAGGCCATGGCCTAGGGTGGCACCTTTGGGGGGGGGGGGGCAGCAGGTCCAGACCCCCGCAAAAAAGTTTTTTAAAAATTCAAAAAAAAAGGGCGCATGTGCGCGGAGATATAAGCACCATCCACGGCTGCCCCCCCTTTGCTCTGCTCCTCTTGGCTCTGCCCTGCCCTCGGCTCCGCCCCACCCTCGGCTCCACCCCCGCCTCCTTGTCGGCGCGAGGAGGAGGAAGGAAAGCCCACCCCCGGAGCCGATGCGAGGCCTCCCCACGGCTCCTCCCTCCCTCCTAAAGCCGTCATGCCGGCCTGAAAAGGGCAATTTTGGACGCTTCTCAGGCCGGCATGGTGGCTTTAGAAGGGAGGGAGGAGCCGTGGGGAGGCCCCGCTTCGGCTCCAGGGGTGGGGCTTTCCATCCTCCTCCTCGCGCCAGCGAGGAGGCAGGGCCGGGTGGAGCCGGGGGTGGAGGCAGAGCCTTTGGCCTAGGGCGCCAAAAGGGCCTGATCCAGGCCTGGTTGTGAATAAACCACATGTTATTTTATATCAAAGTCTACTTCATTTTTGTCTCTTGAGTGCATGATATAAAACAGGTTGTTTTATGGGAGAGTATATATTTTTGGGCACGGAAAAACACTTCTGAAGCACTGCTGTTTTTTTAATATACATTGACAAATTTCTGTTTTCCTAACAGATCAGAGGTAACAGGTTACTCAGTCTAACAACTGAAACCATCGTCTTGCATAATTATAACTGTTTGTATACAACAAGAGAAGATTCTACTTGAAAGGGGTTTTGACTATTTTCTGAAAGGTTGTGCTTTTCCAAAAAGTTATTTTCTCCAAAAGGTGTCCCCCCCCCAGTTTATTAATGCCCCCACCAAAAAAAGACCAATGCTGTTGGTGACTGGAGCATGCGTGAATTATGTTTCTGTTAAGCTGCGTGTATGCACATGTATTGGGCTTGGAAATATTGCTAAGGGGCTTTTACACTATAGAATTAATGAAGTTTGACACCATTAATGGCACAATGCTATGGAATAATTCGAGCTGTGGTTTTACAAGGTCTTTAGCCTTCTCAGCCAAGAGTGCTTGTGCCTCACCAAACTCCAACTCCCATAATTCCATAGCATTGAGCCATGGCAGTTCATGTGACGTCACTATGCCGCCTTACACTATATGGTCAGGTTAGGACAAGCTTAAATACAGCATAAATCTGGCTCACTTTTATATTGTTTCTTAGCTGCTGGTCCTATGTAGGAAATCGCCGCATTGGGAGGCAAGAACTCTCCATAGGAGCCAACTGTGACAGCATTGCAATAATTGAGCATGAATTCCTTCATGCACTGGGATTTTGGCATGAGCAGTCACGATCTGATCGAGATGATTATGTCACGATAATGAGAGACAGAATTCAAGCAGGTAACAGATCTCACTCTCCTTTAAAGACTGAAACTGTTTTATATTGTTTCACACTTCCTACTTTTTCCAAGCAGCGCATAGTTAAGGGGCAGCACTACCATTGTGAGATTCCTTGCAAGATTGAGCCATCTAAATTGGCTTCTCTTGGCACATGTACCTGTCACACACTCTTGGATTGCAACTTCCAACATCCCTCACCTTGCCTAGGCTGGCTAGGGCTGACAGTATGTATCATCCAGTATACTAGAGTCCAACAGCAGCAATAAAAGTGATATGTATGCGGTGCTCAATATATTATTTGTTTATATTGTGTCATCACTGTACACGGTACAAGTCAAAGGCCACAGAATTAAGTCTAGCAGAAACTGCCCCTTTTTCTCTTCCTCTGAAGCCAGGACTGTGGCAGCTGCGATGAATGAAGGGTCCTTCATCTGTTTCTGGTCCTAGCATAATAGAAGTGGTCCCACATTACTGTGATAAGTTATTCATTTCATTATTTTTTATTTCATTTATATATATTTTTTGTCAGGCACAGAATATAGTTTCGATAAGTATGATGATAAAATAACAGATTTCCTTAACGTCCCATATGACTACACCTCACTAATGCACTATGGTAAAACTGCCTTCATGAATGGAACCGAACCAACGATAGTCACAAACATCCCAGCCTTCATTGATGTAATTGGACAGAGAATTGATTTTAGTGAATCTGATGTCCTGAAGCTGAATCGACTATACAACTGCTGTAAGTATCTTAGGTTCTATTGCAACTTTGCTTTGCTTTGCTTTCCCCCCCAGTATGACTTCAACTTTTGGGGGTTTTTTTCTTGTTCTTTCTTATTGGCAACTCAAAAAAAAGCTCCTTTTTTTCTGTATGAAGAATTTTGTGAAACTCAACATCTTTCATACTTCAATCTCAGACTGGCAAATGATCACTTGAATTGAATACAAAGTTTTATTTATTTTATTTATTTACTATATTTCTACCCCACTCTTCTCAACCTCTGGGGGGGGGGGGACTCAGTTTTGGGTGAAAGTGCCCTATTTCATATCAATCTATATCAAGTCTCCCATAAATATCCATCCGAGTAAAGAAATAATAATAATAATAATAATAATAATGTTGTTGTTGAAGGCTTTCGTGGCCAGAATCACTGGGTTGCTGTGAGATTTCCAGGTTGTATGGCCATGTCCTTTGCTGAACGTAGCACAAGAGTAAGACAAAGATCCACCCAGAGGAAAAGTGTTCTTACCATACATCAAGGGAACCACTGACTGCATAGGGAAGCTGATGAAGAAACACAACCTACAAACTATCTACAGACTCACTAAGAAAATACAACAAATGATATGTTCAGCAAAGGACAAGAGGGATCCCCTCACCTCTGCAGGAGTATATAAACTCAACTTGCCTAATTTCCAACAGACCTCACAACCTCTGAGGATGCCTTGACCAACTCAGTACAAAATGCCCTACGATACGCTTTATCTCACCCCTCAGTGAAATTAAATCCCATTGTCCCATCTGAACCCCCACCAGATACATTACCCTACTCATCAATCTCACCCAGGGTTTTAAATCCTATCTTTTTATTTGGCCCTGTCCATTCGGCCCAAATTTTCTGTATTTTGTATGTTACATCCTGTGATTCTTTTGTATTTTTCTTTTTATGTATTTTATCGTATTTTATTTGATGTATTATTGTATGACTATATTTATTTATTTATTTATTTATTTATTTATTTATTTGTCACATTTCTATACCGCCCCTCTCAGCCCGAAGGCGACTCGGGACGGTTTACACAAAGGCAGTCTGTGCCCTCAATACAACCCAAGCAAACAAACCAAAAAAATAATCATATAACAACTTAACAATTAAAAACATACAATTGCAGTCTCAGCGTCATGTTGAAATCAGTTTCCATCGCATCGTCGTCATTCCATATATCTAATTAAACCATTACATTTCATCAGCAAATGCCTGCTCAAATAGCCAGGTCTTGACTTTCTTGCGAAATGTCAGGAGGGAGGGGGCCGATCTGATGTCTCTAGGGAGGGCGTTCCAAAGCCGAGGAGCCACCCCTGAAAAGGCCCTGTCTCTCGTCCCCGCCAGTCGCGCCTGCGAAGAAGGCGGGACCGAGAGCAGGGCCTCCCCAGATGATCTTAAACATCGCGATGGTTCATAGGGAGAGATGCGTTCGGACAGGTAAGTTGGACCCGAACCGTTTAGGGCTTTAAAGGCTAAAACCAGCACTTTGAATTGTGCCCGGTAGCAAGCTGGCAGCCAGTGGAGCTGGCACAACAGAGGAGTTGTACGCTCTCTGAATGGTGCCCCTGTTATCAACCTGGCTGCTGTCCGTTGGACTAGTTGCAGCTTCCGAACAGTCTTCAAAGGCAGTCCCACGTAGAGAGCATTGCAGTAATCTATACGGGATGGAACCAGAGCGTGGACCACTGTGGCCAAGTCAGACTTCCCAAGGTACGGACGCAGCTGGCACACAAGTTTTAACTGTGCAAATGCTCCCCTGGTCACCGCCGAAACCTGGGGTTCCAGGCTCAGCGAGGAATCCAGGATCACTCCCAGACTGCGAACCTGAGTCTTCAGGAGGAGTGTAACTCTGTCTAACACAGGCTGTAACCCTCTGCCCTGTTCGGCCTTTCGACTGACCAGGAGTGCCTCTGTCTTGTCTGGATTAAATTTCAATTTGTTCATATATGTTTGTATTCTTTTATGTTAGTCACTCTGAGTCCCCTTTGGGAGATGGTGGCGGGGTATAAATAAAGTTATTATTATTATTACTACTACTATTATTATTATTATGCATGCCATAGAAGTAGACAAAATGTCAGGAGAAAATGCTTCTGGAACATGGGCATACAGTTCAAAAAACTTACAGAACCCATTATTATTATTATTAATGTTTGTTTATACCCCTCTTTTTCTCTCCACAAGTAGACTCAAACTGGCTACAAGGAGGCTCAAAGAAGAACTATGAACAGAAACTGAATCTTATCAAAAGAATTCCACCTGGGGCTTGGCTCAAGGTTCAGTGTTAGAGTCTAAGAACTAAATCAGCCAAGATTAATATTCATTACCCGTAATAACAGGAAAATTGATAGCAAGTATATTATTTTGTAGTCCAGCAGATAATTTTCGGTTATTTGAAATATTGCAACATGCTATTGAAAAAATCAAATGTGGTTGCCTTTGAAGAAAAGAGTGCATGCTTGAATCAAGCAATTGAATGAAATTGAGTCTCTCGTTTTATATATCACTCCCTTTCATGTGCAATTTCACTTTTTATTTCTTTCACTCTTTTTGGTTTTGTATATCTTTTTTAAAAGGAGAAATGTACTGAAAGAGCAGAACAGATCAGTGCTCCTTTGGTGAGTCCGTGTGGGTTACTACCTATCATTGTTTATCAGTATGCAAAAAAGAGGCCCCCTGGTGGCGCAGTGGGTTAAACCGCTGAGCTGCAGAACTTGCGGATCAAAAGGTTGGCGGTTCAAATCTGGGGAGTGGAGGAAGCTCCCACTGTTAGGGCCAGCTTCTGTCAACCTAGCAGTTCAAAAACATGCAAATGTGAGTAGATCAACAGGTACCGCTTCTGCGGGAAGGTAACAAAACTCCATGCAGTCTTGCCGGCCACATGACCTTGGAGGTGCCTACGGACAATGCCGGCTCTTCGGCTTAGAAATTGAGATGAGCACCATCCCCCAAAGTCGGATACGGCTAGACTAAAAAGTCAGGGAAACCTTTGCCTTTACTATGCTAGAAAGTTGCACTAATTTTATGCCCATTGGAAACAATTGGTTCTTTCTCTCTAGAAATTGCCATGGATTGCTTGAGTTTTTGTGCTGGTTTGGGGCCACCACTTGGAGTAAGAGTGGTAGAATTGTGTTAGTGATTATAGTGTGGTGGAGTCTCCTTCTTTTGCGGCTTTTCAACAAAGGCTAGGCGGCCATCTGTCGGGGGTTCTTCGTATGCAATTTTCCTGTTTCTGGCAGGGGATTGGATTGGATGGCCCATGTGGTCTCTCCCAACTCTAGGATTCTATGATTACTTATTTGTATACATAGCTGGTCTTTCTTTCAGTTTTGTTTGGAATGTGGCCCATAAAAGCATGTCCCCTAAAAACGCGTTAGTATTAAAGATGTCACATGTTTTCTTCTTGTTTTTTTCCCCCATGTTCACATTTCTGAGCATATTCGTATTTTATAGATTTTTATTGTACTAGTCATGGAGGAAAGATACAAATCAGTTCATTACACAAGAAAAACTGATTATTTTAATGTAAATTTAATTGATTTTAAAATAAAGTGAATTCACACCCAGTTGTTTCTGAAGTAGGACCAGCTGATAGCATTCATTGGTTGTAAGATGGCAAAGTTTGTAGAAGCTTTATTCTTTGAAGCTTTTGGGTTGCTTTTTAAACCATACAGATGAGATGTAGACATAACTCTGATTATATCTCCAACTTGTGCCTGCAAGACAGCCTTCTTCCATCTTCGGCAAGCAAGACGCCTGGCTCCCTACCTTTCCCGCTGCGACCTAGCCACGGTGATCCAAGCCACGGTCATCTCGAGACTCGATTACTGTAACGCGCTATACATTGGCCTACCTCTGATGGCGATCCAGAAACTTAAACTGGTGCAGAACGCGGCTGCACGCCTCCTGCTAGGAGCTGCCAGAACAGCGCGCATAACACCTCTCCTACGCGAACTGCACTGGTTACCGATTGAGTTCCGGATTTCCTTCAAAGTATTAGTCTTGACTTTCAAGGCCTTACATGGTTTGGGGCCAGTGTACTTGAGGGAGCGGCTTACCCCATATGTACCCAGAAGATCACTGTGTTCAGAGGACCATAACCTTCTTGAGATCCCTGATGTGAAATTATGTAGGTTGGCTAGCACTCGGCGGAGGGTGTTTTCAGCGGCCGCACCAACATTGTGGAATACCCTGCCAGCAGAAATGTGGGCCCTGCACGATCTGATGGCCTTCCGCAGGGCCTGCAAGACCTGGCTATTCCGGCAGGCGTTCGGCGACTGATTAACGCTCTGCAAGAACAAGCCCGCCTCTGGTTGCTTGCTGCGCCGCGAATTGGCACCCCCCTTTTGATGCCTCATGATGTATTTTATTGTTAGGAATATTTTAATGTTTGCTAGGATGTTTTAATGATGTTGGGACGTTGTGTGATTGTGTGTTTTTACCTATGTAAACCGCTACGAGCTTCGGGAGATGCGGTCTATTAAATTTGAACTATAAATAAATAAATAAACTTGAGAAAAATGATGTTAAACGGTGCAGTCACCCTGATCCCAGCCCAATTAATAACCCTCCATTATGCACAAATCTTTTGGTGTTACATCTAACTTGGATCTAAGCACCAATTCTTTTGAGTGAATCTTTCTAAGTAGTTAAAAAATAATGTAAGTTTTTCCCCTTCATGTTCTTTCACTGTAGCTTCCTCATTAAGCTTTATGGGCACATGCAGTTTTGAACTTGCCAATGTGTGTGGCATGATTCAGAGTTCAGATGATAATGCTGACTGGCAGCGCATAACTAAAGTTTCTAGTGGACCACAAACAGACCATACCTACGCAGGAGCCTGCCAAGGTAATGTACAGCAGCCGTGTTTATTTCTTAGATAAGTATTTCCTCTGAGTTCATTTGTCCTCTTTGCATCATTCAATTAATTTTCTGGTACTACATAAACCACTACATTCACTCTGTGGATATAAGTATCTATACACATATAGAAACCTACTTCTCCATATTCAGAGAACAAGCCTTTCTGTACACTGAACAATATAGGAATTTTGACTCAAATTTTGACACAATTTTAACTTTTTGTGCCCCACAAAATTGTAACTCCCATGATTCCACAGGTTTGAGTCATTGCAGTTAAAGTGGTACCAAACTGCAATACATTTGAAGTGTAGATGCACTCTGAATTATTCATTCAAAACTGCAATAGAAGCTCCTGATTTATTTTACCAAATATGTATCAAAATACACATGAGCCAATTCTGCAGTTTTGTATTAAGGGCAGGATAATAGTGTACTTATGTAAGGTACTTAAGGAAACAATACAGATAAGATTGTCAGTTTTATTGGGAAAGCATTAACATGCAGTAGTTTTAAGTTAATTGTGAAGATTGTTCTGGAGATGGAGGGATGAAAATATGTCCAGGCTAGAGGTGTGTGGAATTCCATTGGTTGATTCAGATTTTAGATAATTTCGGAGATCCGGTAGCTTGAGCCGCCGGAAACGGACCAGGAAGGACCCCTTCAGAGCCTTCCCAGAATGAAAAACGGACCACCTAATATTTAGCCTAAAAATTCAAGAAAGATTCGTTGATTTTGACTTATTTTTCTTTATGGGCTTGGTTGACTCAGCAGCCAAGCTGGTTGCGGGGCAGCATTGCCCTCCCACCATCTTCGTGCCTGAGGGGGCTTCTTCTCCCCTGAGGCCCCCTGAGTGGCGGGAAGGCTTCCCGCCAGCTAGGCTGGCCGGCCAATGAGGGGGCTGGCTCCGCCCACCCCCTCCCTGGTTCCGGCCAGCCCGGACTTCTGCCTGGGCAGCTCTTTCGGCTGCCTGGGACTGCCTGGCCTCATTGGAGGCAGGCTTGTTTTGCCTCCCACCCTCCCTACTTATTGCATTGCTTGTTGGGTTCTTTTTGTTTATCTGCTTTTATTGTTACCCAGTGTGTTATATTTTGCTATGTTCTTTGTCACAACTCCGTGTTTGGCGTGTGGCGTGTGGCTTGGCCCCTGGATCAGGTTGGCTTATCGCCCCTTGGTTGTTAGGGGGATAATGCCCAGGCCCCCTGGGGTGCTGAGTTTCCGTTGACAGGCATTGGGCCACTAGCACCCCAGGCTTGCTAACACCTTTGGGCATTCGTGGGGGCTGTTCTACCCTGATCCAGGACCCAAGCATGGCCGCCAACCCTTCGCTCCTGTTTTCAATAAATGAGTTGTGGCCATTTTTATCCAACCAACTGTCTCTGCATGTTTCTTGGTGCGAGGTGTGTCACGCTTGCACATGCAAGTATGCTGACCACTTGTTTGTTTTGCAAGCCCAAGCAGCAATCTCTCTGTGGAAGGGACAATGGGACTGAGCAGCGAGCACTGTCACACTTACTGCATCACGTTTCTCAGCCAATCAGTGGGTGGTCTGCTCTCCTCCCCTCTTGTGGCACGGACTGTTTTGGACTTCAGATCCCAGAAATCCTTGTTGTAGTTTTTAAAATATTAATGGCAAAACCTTTTTTAAAATCCCAAAACTCAGTGGATTAGCAAAATGTTCTGAAACATGAGGGGCTTATGGCCGTTAATATATCCTAGAAGTGATGGAGAAACTCAGCCAGCTGCATCATGTTTCTCAGAGGGCTGGTTCTGTTCATTCCCTCTTGTTGTGCATGTTCTTTTGGACTTCGAATCCCAGAAATCCTTGTAGTTTAACAAAAAAGTTATACTTTAAAAAATTCCAAAAAACCTGTGGATGAGCAAAATGTCATGAAACTTGGCAGACTTACAGCCAGAAATGTGTCCTCCAAGTGTGCCAAGTTTCATCCTGATAGCCATAAAAATGATGGAGAAACAAGCCCCTAAAACTTTCCCCTGGACTTTTCCCAAAAACAGAACCTGGAGGAGGGGAGCAACTGAAATCAAAACGAAAATAGAACGGATTTCTGCCATTACGCACATCCCTAGTCCAGACTTATGATTGCTTTTGGTAAAACAAAAAATACTCTTGAAAACTTTGTGTTTTCCAATATTTCACTTTTTTTTTTGACATGCAATATCTTCTTTTTTTTGATATTCAGAACTGGGTCTCTATTCAGGATACAGTAAACTATACTCTTTCTTCCTGTCCTTTGAAGGTCTTCCTTCTTAGAAGTGGAAAACATAACAATATTATCATGTTCTGCTTTTTAAAAATTATTCCATGTGTGATGCTTTAATAGAATTATGAAACATTACACAGTGTTAAATTCAAAAGATCCCACACAAGTATTTGTGTTTAACGTAATAGTGAAACTTAACTGGGCAACAGCAAAATCACTTGCAATCCCACAATGACCACAAGTATAAATATCCTAAATCCTAGGCCTCACCTTCTCAGACAGGCAAATGGCAATGCCACTCCTGCACAATAAAAGCGAGTGCCCGTTCCAACCAATTGCTACGGTTGGTAAATCACCATCATCCCGGATCTCTTGGCCCCATTCTCAAAGTGTACTCAGCCAAAATCATCCCTCTACTGCTATATGGAGCTGAATTATGGGGACCTTTTAAAATGTCCATGTTTGATCAGAACCAAACACATTTTAAGACAGGTGTTGGGAGTTAATAAAAGCACGCCAGCAGCAGCAGCAGCAGCAGTCAGAGTCGAGACGGAGATGCACCGAATAGAAGGCCTTGCTTTGGCCAGGGCCTTTAACTACGGTAGCAAAATCAAAAACCTAGAAGTTCACAGACTCCTCCGCTGCTGTCTAGAACAGTGTTTCCCAACCTTTTTTGAGCCGCAGCACACCTGGTCACTCGGGGCGTGGCCTTCACCTGGGCCCCGCCCCCTTTCAGCCCAGGACCCCCCTCTTCCTCCTTTCCCTCCTACCTGCCTGGCTGCCTGGCTGCCTGGCTTCTCGGGGGTGATGGAGGCGCACGGCTTGGACCAGAGCCTGTGCATGGTGAGGGGGGCATCACGGGGCCTGGGCCGGGCCATGTGCCTCCGCCTGGCCGCGCTCCTCTCTCTGTGCTCGGCGCTGCTCCTCTCGGGCCGGGCGGAGGGCCCGCTGCGGGAGGTGGAGGCGCTGCTCCTCTGGGACTGGCCGTGCCTCCGCCCACGCGCCCTCCCTGCAGACCTAGACCAGCCCCACGCCACCCAAAGCCTCCTCTGCACCGCCCGGAAAGCCCACCGGCAGATAGAGGGGGAAGGCGCGTGGCTGCCCCCGTAAAGGGTCCTCCTGGCCAACAATGCCGGTGAGCCAGGCAGGAGGGAGAGGCCAGCAGAAAGGAAGGAAGGAAGGAAGGAGGAACAGTGGTTGGGAAACACTGGTCTAGAAGAGCAACTCAAAAACACTGCCCAATCTACTTGGGCAAATAAATTAATCCACTCACTAAGATCATGTGGGCTACCCCCAGACTCCTTGAGCAATAATACCATCAAGGTTAGAGCAGAGGTGAAACAGAGAATTTTAGACATTCAAGCCCAAGAGGACCTTGCGTGCCTTGCTAGTGCAGGCTCTTTGAGATGGCTAGCGGCACTGAATCCCACCTACAGTCGTGCCCCCTATCTGACGGCCAATCTACCAAGACACCTAAGAGTGCCTCTGGCAAGGGCAAGGTTTGAACAGAATGAATCAATGGTTAGATATGGTAGAGACCATTCCACCCCTTACACAGAGAGAACATGTGTCTGTGGGGCCCAGGAGGTAGGAGATCTAAATCATATCCTCTACCAATGTGTAATATATGAAAAAGAAAGGAAATTCCTACTTGAAGTTTTCTTACTCAATAAATCCCACTGGGCTCCGACTAATAGAACTATATTCCTCCTCTCTAATCCCAACCAGTTATTAATTACCAAAGTAGCAACATTCTTCTACAAAGCTAGTAAAAGTAGGCAACGCTATATTGCCTCAATTGGGATTGATTGCAGAGGGGATGAGGATACTTGAGGAACAAATAGATGGGTATCTAGGCCAGGAATTTTGACGAAAATGAAGCAGAAAGGCAGAGGTGCCAGGAGAGTATTTCTTATTTTATTACAGAACGGTTGTTTAATGTACGGTTGCACATTACGGAACCACTGTTCAACGCTTGATACATGTATTTCTTTTGCATGGTTTGTTCTGCTTGATATGGCCCCTCGGCTAATGCAATAAACTATATACATATACAAGTAGAAGAGCCAGCATTGTTGGTAAAAAATTTAAAGAAAGAAAGAAAGAAAGAAAGAAAGAAAGAAAGAAAGAAAGAAAGAAAGAAAGAAAATGAGAGCTGAAGTTCTAAAAAAAAAGTTGGCTTAGATGTGCAGCAAAACTTTGGGTAAACATTTCCAAGATATATTGATACACATTTTCTGGAAATATATCCAACAGTATATGACCTAGTGCTTCAAAGATGGTGTGTGCCTTTCGGCCATTGGTACTGTTTTAGAGAAGTGATGATGAGCTCAGCACATGTAGGCAGGAGGGTGGCAATTTCCTGGTCCCTGGAAAATGCCCTAAAATTGAATGTCTGATTTGGAAAACAGCACATCTCTGATTTAGATTATGGTTTTACTAACCTGTCCCCAATTGCTTTTGTGTGTGTGTGTGTGTGTGTGTGTGTCAGGAGTGACTTGAGGAACTGCAAGTCAGTTCTGGTGTGAGAAAATTGGCTGTCTGCAAGGGCGTTGCTCAGGAGATGCTCAGATGTTTTGATGTTTTACCATACTTGTGGGAGGCTTCTCTCATGTCCCCACGTGGGGAGCCAGAGCTGACAGAGGGAGCTCATCTGTGCTCTCCCCGCATTCAACCTTGCGACCTGCCAGCACAAGGGTTTAACCCATTTCCCCACCGGGGGTGTTCCATCCTCCAGACGTTTCATGTGCATTGCCCCATAGTTTTGTTTAAAAAGGCAGCATTTTTCCTTTTGCATTTTTTCCTGGGACTGTTCCAGGCACACTGGCACCCTGCCTGTTAATTATTAGCAGGGTTGCAGCCTGGTGCAGAATTTGCTGCCTAAAGCTCTGCAAATGTATCTCTTTAGTTGGTGTCTGCCCCTTTTTCTTCCTGGGGATTGGCCTCCATTTTGGAAAGTGCTGCAGTTCCTTTCAGAGAGGGAAGGAATTCAGATGTGTGTTTTGGCCAGCCAGGTTGGCTCCGAAAGGGTCACCGTAAGTACTGCGTGCTAGCTGCGTGCTAACCTGCGTGCTAACCTGCGTGCTGACCTGCTTGCTGAGCACTGATTACTACTTGCTTGACCAATAGCTGGGGGACTGCTGGAGCCAGATAGGTTTATGGTACCTTGCAGAGACTGGCTCTGCATGCTGTATAGGATAGACATCTGGTTACCAGCCCAGCTTCAGGTCACCTTTGGACTGGTCTTAGGTTTAGAGGGAAGCAGTAGGAATCTTTTGAGTAACAATCCAAGGCATTTCCAGTCTGGGTTTTTTTTTGCAACCATTAAGCTCTGTGCCAAGTCCTGCAAAGACTTTGTTATTGAATAAACTGTTTGATTTTCAACTTTAATTTGGAGTGTTTTTTGGGTTGCCAGACCACCTAGCCTTTTCAGCAAATGCTCTGCAGTCCACCAGGTAGAAAGGACAACACATCTGCAAGTTTTAATTTTAAACAGACCTGGTGTGACGGCATAGGGGGGCTCCTCCCCAAATGCTACAAAAGGGCATTTCATTGTCAGACAATTTGAACATGGATGTATGCCAATTCATTTAATTACTGAAAGCCAATTTTGGAATTAAATAATTGATCGCTAGCCAGAGATTAATGTTTTGGAACAGAAGTACAAGACAACAGCAATCATATAGAGGGCAATAAAGAACAAATTGGTCACCCCCATAATCTGTATCTGAAAACTGAGTATCTTTCCATTCATGACATTGTCTTACATCAGTGTTTTTCAACCTTTTTTGAGCTGCGGCACATTTTTTACATTTACAAAATCCTGGGGAACACCACCAACCAAAAAGACACAAAATGACACTCTAACACAGTAATACATATAGTTAATATGTTTTTAAATGTATTTATACACTCAGTTCATCGAAACAGGCCCAGGTTTCACACTGAGTGTATAAATACATTTAAAATATTAACTATATGTATTACTGTGTTAGAGTGGGCATGTTTAGCCTGAAGAAGAGAAGGCTAAGAGAAGACATGATAGCCATGTATAAGTATGTGAGAGGAAGTCACATACTTATACATGGCTATCATGTCTTCTCTCAGCCTTCTCTTCTTCAGGCTAAACATGCCCAGCTTTTCAAGCCGCTCCTCATAGGGCTTGTTCTCCAGACCCTTGTGAAATTTCACCCTGAGTGAAACTTGCTTCCAGATAACTGTAGATGTCATGAAGCTGTTATAAACAGTTCCTTTGGGGGGGGGGGGGAGGCAACTCTAAAAAAATCCAGTAAAATAGTAAAAAATAAACATTTCCAAGCGGAGAGGCTCAATTTGTTTCTTGGAAACTGTGAATGTTTCAGCCTCCCAATGCTCCCAGGTTCGCTCACTGCCCAATTCACTGATGTGGAGCTTCCGGCATTCGGTGGAGCCCTTCCTCAGGGAGGATCTTTGGGGAGGGAAAGAGGGAGAAAGAGCTGCTAGGAGGGGAAAGAGTGCCAATTTCCCACGGCACACCTGCTGATTGCTCACGGCACACTAGTGTGCCACAGCACACTGGTTGGGAAGCACTGTCTTACATGACTATTAGAATGATTGACATCTTTGTGCTCTAACAGTCTATTTGTCTCTCCCCCACCCCCTTTCTGTCTTCAACAGAAACTGGTTATTTTCTACATTTTAACACTAGTAGTGGCAACCAGGGGGGCCGAGCTGTTATGGGGAGCCGCTTTCTGTACCCAAAGAGAGGATTCCAGTGCCTGCAGTTCTTTTATTATAACAGTGGAAGTGAAACTGATAAGCTGGATATTGGAGTTAAGGAGTACACCGATGCAAATCCCAATGGTACTTACAGACTTATAGAAACGATACAAGGTATGAAAATGTTCTCAGCCTCCATTTGTTTTTAACCTAGCTCACCTTGGGAGAAAATCTTGGAAAAGTTACTTTTTCAGATCATAATCCTAAGAATGTATCCAGCTAGCACTGCAATGCTACAGCTCCCAGGAACCCACAGCATTAAGCGATGGCAGTTAAAGTGGTTGTGACGCCCCCTATGGGGCTGCATTTATCTGCATTTGGTTTGCCATGTACCTGCATGGACCTTTTGTTCTATATCTTCTTTGTTGGCCATGTGCTTCTTTGTCTTGGCCACGTGGTCACTCGGATGGGGCTGCTTCCTGGCTCCATACCTGGTGTCTCCGCCCTCAACTCCTCCTCTTCCAGAGGTCATGAGAGAGGCAGAATTTCCTCTCTGGCTCATTCCAGAGAAACAACGGACGAAGCAAGGCTGGAACCATAAGCTTGCTTGGACATAGCATTCTTAGTTCACCTGCGGAGTCTACCTGCTCTCTCAACCAAGCTGCAGTGCACAGGAGACTGCCCGTCCTCAACAGAGACTGCAGATTTTGGGGTTTTTACAGGACTTTGTGGGCCTACAAAGACCAGAGAGGAACAGGACATCTGGGATCCAAAGAGAGGTACCTTCACTTTGCATGAGGCAAACGAACATTTTCCCTTTGTTTAAAGGACTCTTTTGCAACCAACTCAAGCCTTTGAACCATCAGCTTTGCTGATTGTTATCCAATAAATCCTGTTTTGGTTCACTATTTCTGAGTCTAGCACTCATTACTATAGAGATCCTGGGTCTCCCTGCATGTGGGAAGGCTCCAAACTCTACCTTCAGGGTCATAGCTTGCAGTGTCCATCCTTTTAAAGCTCCTTTTTGACCCGGAAGGCAGAAGAGTGGTGTTAAACTGCATTGATTCTACAGAGAAGATGGACTTGAAGATGTAGAAGACATGGAGAAAATCAAACATTTTCTATATCTTGGCTAAGTCCTTAATAAAAATGTAAGCTGCAGTCCAGAAATAACAAGACTTCTAGGGACCTCTTCACATGGTCCCTGTGGCCATGCCGTTTTGCCAGCAGTTGCCAGTGAATGGGAAGTTGTGTGGGGCAGCTCGTGTCACCCCACATGCCATCCCTCCTTCCCCCATCATATGGTGGATAAAGGACAAGGCACATTGGTTATTTAACATCTACATGAAACCGCTGGGAGAGATCATTCGGAGTTTCGGAGTAAGGTGTTATCTGTACACAGACGACGTCCACCCCTGTCACTCCTTCCCACCTGTCACTAAGGAGGCTGTCCAGACTTTGAACCGGTGCTTGGCTGCTGTGTCGGACTGGATGAGGGCTAGCAAATTGAAACTTAATCCAGACAAGACAGAGGTCCTCCTGGTCAGTCGTAAGGCCGAACAGGGCATAGGGTTACAGCCTGTGTTGGATGGGGTTATACTCCCCTTGAAGACGCAGGTCCGCAGCCTGGGAGTGATCCTGGATTCATCGCTGAGCCTGGAACTCCAAGTCTCGGCGCTGGCCAGGGGAGCTTTTGCACAGTTAAGACTCGTGCGCCAGCTGCGCCCGTACCTTGGGAAGTCTGATCTGGCTACGGTCGTCCACGCTCTGGTCACATCCCGAATAGATTACTGCAACGCACTTTACGTGGGGCTGCCTTTGAAGACAGTTCGGAAAACTGCAATTAGTCCAACGGACGGCAGCCAGATTACTAACGGAAGCTACATACAGGGAGCACACCCCC
Organism: Anolis apletophallus; assembly: GCA_030556195.1. Classification (NCBI taxonomy): domain Eukaryota; kingdom Metazoa; phylum Chordata; class Lepidosauria; order Squamata; family Anolidae; genus Anolis; species Anolis apletophallus. Next base: position 32,183 of record JARBWK010000110.1, on the reverse strand, counting down.
CCCCCTGCTGTGTCAGCTCCACTGGCTGCCTGTCCAATTCCGAGCTCAATTCAAAGTGCTGGTTTTGACCTTTAAAGCTCTATATGGTTCTGGCCCAGCTTACTTGTCCGAACACATCAACCGCTACGTCCCATCCTGTACCTTAAGATCATCCGGGGAGGCCCTGCTCGCACTCCCGCCTACATCTCAAACGCGGTTGGTGGGGATGAGAGACAGGGCCTTCTCGGTGGTGGCTCCCCATCTATGGAATGCACTCCCTATAGATATACGATCAACCCCATCCCTCCTGGCATTCATAAAAAAAGTGAAATCCTGGTTATGGGACCAAGCGTTTGCACATTTGCACGATACAGCACAAAGTAAAATTCAAAAGGTAAGCTGCAACACTACACGTGTCAAAGGTTTCTTGCAAATGTATTTCTTTATTAATTGTTTCATCTTCAAATCACATCGCGTGGAACGTATATATCTTCCCAAATGGGGATGTGGAATTGTAGAAAATCATCCAAAAACAAATATTGTAGAGCTATTAATCCAGACTGTGATATGCAAATCCAAAAATTATATATCCATATTTCATAATCTTGACATATATATAATCCGGATTGAGGGCTCACAGGGGTCGACGGACTGTGTATCTTAAGGCCTCGCCCGTTTCGCCAGAAACCCGGCTTCATCGGGACCCAAAAATTATAATATTAGTTTTTTAATTCCACTGGTCCGATCATCTATAAATTCAAATGAAAATAAAAATAGAATATTATATCAGCATATCTAGTAATAAGCCCACCGGTTGAACAGGACAACCCTTATTATGGAAAGGCTAAATATATATATTACATACCATTTGTAGTATCTATGTATATCTCTGAGTGGACGCAGCCACTACTTCGCATAGTAGTCAACGGACAACACAAAACATCAGAGGTCTACTTTACATACTCTCCTACTTGGCTCCAGGTGAAACCTACTCCAAAATTTCACTGATTGATAGACAATCATTATGTCCCAGAGGTAGCTCGCTTTTTATGACTGTTACACCAAAGAGAAGTTTTTTGATTCATTCCCTAAAAGCGAGCTACCTTCTGGGACATAATGATTGTCTATCAATCAGTGAAATTTGGAGTAGGTTTCACCTGGAGCCAAGTAGGAGAGTATGTAAAGTAGACCTCTGATGTTTTGTGTTGTCCGTTGACTACTATGGGCAGTGGCTGCGCCCACTCAGAGATATACATAGATACTACAAATGGTATGTAATATATATATTTAGCCTTTCCATAATAAGGGTTGTCCTGTTCAACCGGTGGGCTTATTACTAGATATGCTGATATAATATTCTATTTTTATTTTCATTTGAATTTATAGATGATCGGACCAGTGGAATTAAAAAACTAATATTACAATTTTTGGGTCCCGATGAAGCCGGGTTTCTGGCGAAACGGCGAGGCCTTAAGATACACAGGCCGTCGACCCCCGCGAGCCCCTCAATCCGGATCATACAGAGGTCCAGAGTATGAAAGATGGATATCTAATTTTTGGATTTGCATATCACAGTCTGGATTAATAGCTCTACAATATTTGTTTTGGATGATTTTCTACAATTCCACATCCCCATTTGGGAAGATATATACGTTCCACGATGTGATTTGAAGATGAAACAATTAATAAAGAAATACATTTGCAAGAAACCTTTGACACGTGTAGTGTTGCAGCTTACCTTTTGAATTTTACTTTGTGCTGCTTTGAGGACACCCTTCCTCTTCCCTTGTATAGACATTTGCACGATACGGCACTTTAGATTGGATTGAAATGGCAAACTGGTGGACAAGACCCAATGCTTCAATTATGGATGGAATACTGTTTTAACTGATGTGAATATATATGATGTATTTTAATGTTAATTGTATTTTAAGGAATTTTAATGCCAGCTGTAATTTAATGTATTTAATTTTAACTGGTTTTGGGTTTTTATTATATGTATGCTGTGTTGGCATCGAATTGTTGCCGTTGTTAGGCCGCTCTGAGTCCCCCCTCAGGTGTTGAGAAGAAGCGGGGTAGAAATGGTGGAAATAAATAATAAATAATAATATTGGTGCCCTGTCTCTGTCCCCATCATATGGGGAAAAGGGCATCAATGAATGTTGCCCTGCTGCCCTTTCCCTCCATCATATGGGGAAATGGAGAGGAAAGTGCAAGTAGCTCCAACTGAGCTACCCAAAAAAACACGTTCCTCTCCGTGGTGGTGGAGGAAGCATCTTGAGACACTTCCCCTCCAATACGGGAGGAATGGGGGACGGGACGGGATGGCAAGCCATCTTTGTCTAATGACACTTTCCAGGCCCCCATCAACAAATGGAAGAATGGGGCAAACAAATTCCTGTGTGCAGAGGTCCTAGGGTTTGGAACACCAGATCTGAAGGAACTAGCCAATATTGTTAAGTGTAAAGAAATACAATTGAATAACAAAATCAGGACTATGCCATTATATTCCCCATTTCTATGTATGGTTGTGAAAGTTGGGCAGTGAAAAAATGGTTAGGAAAGTTCTAAAGTGACCCTGGACTGCCGGAAAGACAAATAAATGGGTTCTAATTCAAATCAAACCTGCCTTGCCCCCAGGAGCCAAGATGACATACATACTTTGGACATACCATGGAAACGCATAATTCATAGTTACTTCCATAACTCCTCTGATTCACCCTAACAATTAATAGTTCTGAGGCTACAAGACCCGAGCAGGGCTATTTGTGATGACAGGTGACTTGGAAATCTCTCATTCATAAGGTCACATACGTCAGTTGATTCAATGGCAGTTTTAACAACAAAGTGACAGCTATTTAGGCAGTCTGAGCCTACATGTTCAGGGTTTAACAAAGGCATGGGCAAACTTCGGCCCTACAGGTGCTTTGGACATCTGGTAGGCTGCTAGGAATTGTGGGAGTTGAAGTCCAAAACACCTGTAGGGCCGAAGTTTGCCCATGCCTTTGTTAAACCCTGAACATGTAGGCTCAGACTGCCCTAAATAGCTGTCACTTTGTTGTTAAAACTGCCATTGAATCAACTGACTTATGTGACCTTACGAATGAGAGATTTCCACGTCACCTGTCATCACGAATATTTTTATTTATTTATTTATTTTCGACAGTTTACCCCGCTCTTTCAACCCCCGGAGGGGGACTCAGAGCGGCTTCCAAAAGGCACAATTCGATGCCCTCATAACAACACAGTATAAAAACAGTATAAAAGCCCTCAAACATTGAGACTAGAATACATTAAAATACAATTACATTCATACAGCCTATGTATTCACCTATGTAAAACAGTGTTCTGTCCGTAAAAGCATTGAGCCCTACTCACCAGCTTTCCATTAAAAACTAGTCTAAAGTGCTGTCCTGTGCTACTATGCGAACGCCTGGTCCCATATCCAAGCCTTCACTTTTTTCCTAAATGTCAGGAGGGATGGAATTGATCGTATGTCACTAGGCAGCGCATTCCACAGATGAGGAGCCACCACCGAGAAGGCCCTCTCCCTCGTCCCCACCAGCCGCACCTGAGAAGCCGACGGGAGCGAGAGCAGGGCCTCCTGGATGATCTTAAGGTACGAGGTGGGACGTAGCGGCAGATGCGTTTGGACAAATAAGCTGGGCCAGAACCGTATAGCCCTGCTCGGGTCTGACCACTGCCTCCCAAAGCAGTTGCTCTACTCCGAACTCAAGAACGGAAAACGGAATGTTGGTGGACAGGAAAAGAGATTGAAAGATGGGCTCAAAGCCAGACTTAAAAACTTTGGCATAGACACTGAGAACTGGGAAGCCCTGGCCCTTGAGTGTTCAGTTGGAGGTCAGCTGTGACCAGCAGTGCTGTAGAAATGGAAGAGGCACGAATGGAGGGTGAAAGAGAGAAACATGCCAAGAGGAAGGCGCGTCAAGCCAATCCCGACTGGGACCACCTTCCACCTGGAATCCAATGCCTTCACTGCGGGAGAAGATGCAAATCAAGGTTAGGGCTCCACAGTCACCTACAGATCTTGCAGGACAATCCTACTCGGACAACGAGGGATCGCCTAAGTAAGTAAGCAATCTGTAAATATAATTCATACTGTATTTCTTTTCCAGGTCTACCTGTGAACTACTGGGAGTTGCATCACATTTCTTTAAATATGTCAAGTAAATCCAGAGTGGTTTTTGAAGGCATAAAAGGATCTACAGCATCAAATGGAGGCCTTTCTATTGATGATGTCAACTTGTCCGAAACCCGATGCCCTCACCACGTTTGGCATATAAGAAATTTTACTGAGCTTCTTGCTTCAAGCCCTTTAGGAGCAGCAGGAAGTCTCTATAGCCCGCCATTTTACTCTCCTGAAGGGTATGCATTTCAGATTGCCTTGTATGTAAATGGTAGCTATAGTCCATTTCAGTTAGCAATATACGTTCACCTGATCTCTGGGGCAAATGACAACCAACTCCGGTGGCCTTGTGCATGGAAACAATTCACAATGGTTCTTCTTGATCAACACCCAGATATCACTCAACGTATGTCAAATCTAAAGAGTTTAACAACAGACCCAAATCAAGTAGGTAAGTTAATACTTCAATCAATTTTCTTTAACACACATCACAAGATTTTTCTTATTCTATCACTGTCTCTGTGCAATATGTGCTGTAAACCGCCCTGAGCTTCAAATAGGGCGGTCTGTCAAGCCGAAATAATAAATAAATAAATATGTTCATTGCAATCCTATTTCTTTGAACTGAGAAATACAACCTTTATGACCAGAGGACACAAGCAATCATCATCATCAGTCACGTTGTCTTCACAAGTTGATAATACTGGTCGACACACATTTCGGGGCCTCAAATGTTTGATCTACTTTTGGTTTTATTTGACTCGCTTTCCAAAAAGAGCACATTTTCCCCATCAGCTCTACTTTTTGAGATACAGAACATATGCCATATACCACTCTTCATCTGCTCACCTATAGAAAATTGTCATAACCATATTAAAAAGTAAAGAGCTGATGAGGTTTATTCAATGCAATTTTCTGGATCAGTGCCCCAAATAACCCCAGGAAAAGGCCTAAAATCCATTTTTGTGGGCTTTATAATTATACATAAAATGGTTCTCAGGACTGGACAGTATTGATTTTAAGTATCACTCTGAGGTCAGCTTTTAGCTAGGCATTTCCTTTCCCTGTAGTAATTTGTTATCCCCTTTAAAGTTTTGCAAGAGGGATGGAGTTGGTTTATTTATCTTGAGGTAGCAAAAATGTGTATGTATACTTGTTCTGTTTCTGTTGAAAGGGACCTCTTATAGTATAGTTATGTTTAATTGCTTACTTTATTGTAATAGAGGTAGATTGCATCAGTATATACAGTAAAGTTACAAGGTTAGAGCAGTACTAAACTAAAGGAGGGGCAGAAAACATGGAAAGGATATAAAACCAATTTTTTTTTGGTCAGCAAAACGTCTTTCTTCCACCTGCAACAGGCTAGACAACTGGCCCCCTACCTGTCCAGGGATGACCTGGCCACAGTAATCCAAGCGACGGTCATCTCGAGGTTAGACTACTGTAACGGCCTCTACATAGGCCTTCCCTTGTCGACAATTCGGAAACTCAAGTTGGTGCAAAATGCTGCAGCTTGCTTGCTGGCGGGAGCGTCGGCAAGAGAGCACATTACGCCCATCTTGCGGCAATTGCACTGGCTTCCAATCGAGTACCGAATTGTCTTCAAGGTGTTGGTTTTGACCTTCAAGGCCTTAAATGGTCTGGGGCCGGTGTACCTGAGGGACTGCCTCACCCCATATGTGCCCCTGAGATCACTGCGTTCGGAAGAGCGAAACCTTTTGGCTGTACCATCTGTCCCGCTCCTGCCATCTCTCCAGCACAAGGCAACGAGCTTTTTCAGTCGCTGCCCCAAAGCTCTGGAACGTGTTGCCAGATGACGTCCGGGCGATGGCGGAGCTTATCCCATTCCGGAGGGCTTGCAAAACTGTGTTGTTCAGGCTTGCCTTCGATTGAAGCCCCTGGATAGTGCAACTGTCTATTATACTGTCGTTGCATTATTTGCAACTTTTATCTCTTGTTCTTGTTGTTTTATGATGCACCACTGCTTGCAGTGTATTTTAATTTTGTATGTGAACCGCCCCGAGCCGGCCGGGAAGGGCGGAATATAAGACTGAACAAATAAAAAAATTTAAAAAATAAAATGTACTGTTATGTTTCCTTTTACACGTATTTCGTGTGTATGGAGGTACTAAATCCCAGAAATCTTTCAGATTTTTATGCTATCTATCTATGTATATAATAAAAGTCAGTGTTTGCGGCGGTGCGGTGGGAAGAATATGTGGCAGCGTTTCGATTGGCTGACACTGTGGGATTATTTGCATAAAGGGCTCTGATTGGCCAGCCTCAGAAATCCAACATTCTAGGCCCCAGACAGAGGGGATTGGCTGCCATTAAAATGGTATTTGCATAAAGGACTCCGATTGACCAATCACATTCCACCATTCTAAAGTGACTCAGAGGGAAAGGGAAAGGCTTCAGGCAGTCAGCCACTGAGGCCCAAAGCAATGACGGATCAGGAACACACTTGGCACACAGGGGCCCAATGGCCCACTTCACAACCTGGTGTGGTTTAGGGCAGGATGGGCGACAAATGTTGGGATTTACAGTACCTTCACATCATTCACTTTCCAAACAACACTGTAGCCCCTATAAATCACAGACCAGGCCCAAAATTGACAGCAAGGCTTCCTCAACTTGATTTTCCTGACTAGGCCCCCAACAAAGATAGAACAAGACCAAACTGAGCACACAGACCCCACAAGATACACCCTGCATCCTGGTGCAGTTTGAGGGAGGATGGACCATGGATGATGGGACTTGCAGTACTTTAATTCACTTCCTTAGAGCACTATGGCCCACACCAATGACGAATCTAGTCCAAACTTGGCACACAGAGTCCCAATGGCCCACTTTACAAACCTGCTGCGGTTTACGGCAGGATGGCTCACAAATGATGGGATTTGCAACACTTTCACCCAGTACATTTCCCACAGAACATTGCAGTCCCTACAAATCAGAGACCAGACCCAAACTTGGCACACAGAGTACCCATGCCCCACTCTACATCCTGGTGCAGTTTTGAGTGGGACGGACCATGGATGATGGGAGTTGAAGTACCTTCACTCACTTTCCGAGACCACTGCCACCCTCATCCAATGACTGCTCAAGACCACACTTGGCACAGAGCCCTATGACCCACTCTACCTCCTGGTGCAGTTTGGAGAACGGGGGACCATGGATGATGGGACTTCCAGTACCTTCCCTCACTTCCAGAGACCGCTGCAACCCTCATCCAGAGAATGATCAAGACCAAATGTGACACACAGAGCCCCCATGACCTACATGCTGGTGCTGTTTGGAGGGGGATGGACCATGGCCAATGGGACTTGCAGTACCTTCACTAAGTTCCTGAGACCACTGCAAGCCACATAAACATCTAATAGGAACCAACCTTGGCACACAATGCCTTCCTCAAATAACCCGGGCACCGGCGGGTCCTCAGCTAGTGAATTTATAAAGAGTAAAATGAAGCAGCCAATGTAACTTTGCAAATTCCGGAGCCTTTTCTCTAAATATTAGAATATATTATTTGGGATGGGATGAGATGATTGTTGGGATGGGATGATTGTTTTTTGTGTTATGTAGTTGTCTTTTTGCTATTTGTACGTCGCTTTGAGTCCCATACGTAGGAGAAAGGTGGGATAAAAGTAAATAAATAATATTTAATAAAACTCTTTCTCTCTGCTTACATCTATTTCTTTATCTTTTGCTTCACAGGATCCTCTGGCCTTTATATTTGGGACAGACCAGATAAAGTAGGAAGAGAAGCTACCTTTCCAAATGGCACTAAGTTCATGAGGGGTCCCGGGTATGGAACAGGTGTCTTTCTAACCCATGAAAGGCTCAAAAGCCGTGGTTTTATTAAAGATGGTAGTATTTTCATTCTTGCAACAGTGGATGGTATGTGGACCCAGCATGAGGCCGTTATTTTGTGACACAGTGTTTCTGTCTCCTACTGTGAAGTTGAACATGTTAATTTGATAAGTTAGTTACTTTTGCAGCAATGAGTTTTGTGCATATGTGTGTGATCTATAGCAACTGTAACCCATTAATTTTTATCAAAATGTCTGCTTGTAACTTATTTCTTGGGTGTGTAGTGATTGAGGCTATATCAATACTACAGAATTATAGCAGACTGACATATTAATTGCCATGGCTCAATTGTAGGGAAATCTGGGGCTTGTAGTTTTGTGAGATACTTGCCCTTCTCTGGCTGGTTAATCCCTAATGGATAAAGTAATAGAGAAGATGGGTAACAAGAACTCGATAAAATTATTAGGTCTATATAACAAACTTATATAAAAAATATGAAGGAAAACCACAAGATGAAAGGGAAGAAATCTTTAAAAGAATGGAAAAAGAAAAGAAAGGGTTTATTTACTCTATTTATACCCTGCCTTTCTCAAATCGGAAGGGGACTCAAGGAGGCTTACATATAGGCAACAGACACTTGAAACAAACATTTAAATCTATCTATGTATGTATATAATAAAAGTCAGTGTTTACGGCCGAGCGGTGGGAGGAATATGTGGCAGCGTTTCGATTGGCTGCCACTCCGAGATTATTTGCATAAATGGCTGTGACTGGCCAGCCTCCCAACATTCCAACACAGCACAGAGAGGAAAGGGAAGGGCCTGAGGCAGGCATAAATGGCTGGAGTTGAAGTTAGCCGGTTGACAGTTTTTCTGTTGGAAATGGAATGTTCAGTACCTTCACCCAATACACTTCTAAGGTGCTCAGAGGGAAAGCAAAAGGCCTCAGGCCCACTTCACAACCTGGTGTGGTTTAGGCCAGGATGGGCCACGACTGATGGCATTTGCAGTACCTTCACCTCATTCACTTCCCAAACAACACTGCAGCCCCTATACATAGAGGGAAAATGAAAGGCCTCAGGCAGTCAGCTACTGCAGCCCACAGCAATGACGGATCAGGACCAAACTTGCCAACAGGGGCCCAATGGCCCACTTCACAACCTGGTGTGATTTGGGGCAGAATGGGCCACGAATGATGGCATTTGCAGTACCTTCACCTCATTCACTTCCCAAGCAACACTGCAACCCCTATACATAGAGGGAAAATGAAAGGCCTCAGGCAGTCAGCCACTGCAGCCCACAGCAATGACGGATCAGGACCAAACTTGCCAACAGGGGCCCAATGGCCCACTTCACAACCTGGTGTGATTTGGGGCAGAATGGGCCACGAATGATGGTATTTGCAGTACCTTCACCTCATTCACTTCCCAAGCAACACTGCAACCCCTATACATAGAGGGAAAATGAAAGGCCTCAGGCAGTCAGCCACTGTGGCCCACAGCAATGACGGATCAGGACCAAACTTGCCAAACAGGGGCCCAATGGCCCACTTCACAACCTGGTGTGGTTTAGGGCAGGCTGGGGCACGAATGATGGGATTTGCAGTACCTTCACCTCATCCACTTCCCAAACAACACTGTAGCCCCTATGCATCACAGACCACACCCAAAATTGACAGCAAGGCGTCCTTAACTTGATTTTCCTGACTAGGCCTCAGCTCATGGGATATTGTTAGGCTTCCCCAACTTGATTTTCCTGACTAAGCCCCCAACAATGACAGAACAAGACCAAACTTGGCACACAGACCCCCCCCCCCCAAGGTGCACCCCACATCCTGGTGCAGTTTGAGGGAGGATGGACCGTGGATGATGGGACTTGCAATTCACTTTCTTAGAGCACTGTGGCCCATACCAATGACGAACTATGGCACACAATGCCTTCCGCAAATAACCCGGGCACCGCCGGGTCCCCAAGCTAGTTAAAAATAAAAATACATTTTAAAACATTAATTGGTTTTATATACAAATTGGTAAAGGACAGTAATTATACTATAAGAATGGTACAAAAGAAATGGCAAAGAGAAGGACCACTTACGAATCAAATAATACAAGATATAATAAGGGCAATGAAGCATATCAAACTGGATAAATATGAAAAATTAGAAAGGAAATTTATACTAAAATGATATAGGACTCCAGCTCAATAATCATATATGATAAAAGGTGTAAGCCCAATGTGTTCGCACTGCGGAAAGAAGAAGGGATGGTACACACATACAGTATGTGATGGGAATGTTCAAGAGTAACCAGATTCTGGGAAATAATAAAAACAATGGAAATAATATTTAAAATACCTATACAAGTAAATTTAGATACGTTACTAATGGAAATATTAGGAAACAAGTGAATTAATAGAAAAGAACAAGAACTGTTTAAAATTATGATTTGAGCTGGACAAGCAGTAATTTCATAGAGGTGGAAAGATGAGAAAAAGTGGAGATTAGAGAACTGGAACAGTTACATAAATGAACAGGTACAATTCCTAATTATAAGAAATGTAACCAAGGAAAACATGCAAGAGAAGAAAATAGAGGAAATAAAAAACAAGAGAGAGAGAGAGAGAGAGAGAATGTACAGTGTATATGGGTAAAAACGGATAAATCCAATACAGATATTATAAAGAAAATAAGAGAACTGTGCATGTGGTTAAAGAAAACAACATACCGAATATCCGCACCTAACCAAAATAAGTGTAAATAATGTGATGCAACATTAAGAAGCAACAACAACAATTTAAAAAATTAAATGAGAAAAATTAAAATAAATTTGGGGGGGGGGGCGAGATACTTGTTCTTCTCTGTCAGAGAGCTGTGGTGCCACAACAAATTGAACCCCAGGATTCCATTGGATGGAGCCGTGGCATCGAACTGATATAATTCTGCAGTATGGGTTGTCTGCCTAAACATTCGGAAGACCTTCCTGATTGTAAGAACTATTTGGCAGTAAAATAAGTTGCCTTAGAGCAGTGGTTCTCAACCTGTGGATCCCTAGATGTTTTGGCATTCAACTCCCAGAAACCCTATTTGCAGTCACACCTGGGCCTAAAGGGAGTGACTGGATGAATTGCTGTGAAGATCCTATGCCCAGGGGACGCGGATGCCTTCCTCTATGGGAGAGGGTCCCAAAAACTCCACAGACCAAAGTTTCTTGAGAAAGTAAACTGGATTTATTTTCTGCAAGGCACAAAGATGTAGGTGCCTGGCTCTTAAATTGGTTACAAAGTCCAAAGATTTGCAGAACTCAAACAGCAGGCTTACAGTCTCTTCAGTCTCAGGCCCGGATCATGTCCTTTTGGCGCCCTAGGCCAAAGGCTCTCTCCCCCCCCGCCCCCAGCTACACCCCTGTCTGCCCTAGGCTCCACCCCTGTCTGCCCTAGGCTCCACCCCGTTCGCCCCTGGCTCCGCCCCTCCCACCCTAGGCTCCGCCCTCGGCTCCGCCCCCGCTCCGTCTCTTCCTTCTCGCCAGCACGAGGAGGAAGGAAAGCCCCACCCCTGTAGCCAATGCCACGCATACACAGCAGCGGGGCCTCCCCACGGCTCCTCCCTCCCTCCTAAAGCCGTCATCATGCCGGCCTCAGAAGCGGCTGAAATCGCCGTTTTCAGGCCGGCATGGTGGCTTTAGGAGGGAGGGAGGAGGCGCGGGGAGGCTCCCCATGGCTCCTCCCTCCCTCCTAAAGCTGTCACGGTCATGCCGGCCTGAAAAGGGCGATTTCGGCCACTTCTAAGGCCGGCATGATGACAGCTTTAGGAGGGAGGGAGGAGCTGTGGGGAACAGAGCAAGGGGGGGGGCGGCCACCACCGCGTGCATGCGCACGTTTTTGGGCAATTTTTTGAAAAAAAAATTAAAAAATTGGGGGGGGGGTCCGGATCGACCGCCCCCCATGTCTGCCACCCTAGGCCATGGCCTAGGGTGGCCTTATGGGTAATCCGGGCCTGTTCAGTCTGTGAACGATGGATGATGATTCCCTCTCCTTCTCTTTGTCTCTGGTCAGCATCCACGGATGGTAGACAGACCTCAGCCACTGGATTCCTATAAAGTGAAGGGCGAGTCCTTCCTATGTTGAATCCAGGGCTGTCGAAGGCGGCCAAAGTCCCACAACCTTCACCAGGCCTTCCGATATGCCCAGTATGGATGATGGACTCTGGCAGGATTTATATATTAAAAGAAGGTGGCAGTCCAGAGCTGACTGCTCTGCAACTCAGCCATACGTCCTGGCAGTCACTGAGCAAACAGAGTGGTTTCCCCCCTTTTATAACCTTTAAAATGGAGGGAAATCCAAGCAGAGACACTGATTGGAAGGAGCCTATGGGGTGACTTTTCAAGGGAAAATACTAGGAGGTGATTGGGGGAAGGCTATGAGGTGATTTCTGGAAAGGAAACTAAGAGGATGAGCCCCTCCCAACGAGGAAAAAACAACAACCCAGCCCCAAAACTGCAAAGAGGCCTTTAACAGTGACGAGGCTTAGCAAACATACACAAGATGCAATTTCTACACTTTCAATATAAACAGGCCAAGCTTTGCGCAGGCCGCAACACCCTAACAGCTGGTGAACCTTCTGGGAGTTGTAGGCCAAAATACCTGGGGACCCACAGGTTGAGAGCCACTGCCTTAGAGTGTGGGGAAATCTTTTGTTCTGGAAGTTTTTAATCAAAGGCTGGATGACCTTCCTTCAAGAGTGCTTGGATTGTGTGTTTGTGAATGACAGGGGGCTGGGCTGGATGGCCTTTGACATCTTTTCCAGCTCTGTGAGTTTATGGGACAAGGGAACATAGAGTTCTGGGCTGAAGTCGCAACCTGTTGTGTGACCTAAGTAATGAGTACAGTAATATGTCCTCTTTAAAAAATAGCATGCTGACCTCTGATTGGAGCACTTTTTCTCCTGTCTCTCCTACAGTGTTATCCTTGTGTATGGATTATTGTATGAATAATGGAACTTGTATTATTGATGCAGGAAAGCCTGTTTGCAGGTAATTGATTTTGTAGCTCTTCAATATTGATTGCTGAGGAGTTATTGCTAGGAAGATAATATATCTAGCAACAGTATCAAGCAGTTATGATCTTGTAAGTAGTTATGACTTTGCAACAGCTCTGTAATCATATTTGAAATCATGGCACCATTGCCACCAGTACAAATGCCTCTGGAATCCACCTTAAGAGCCAGGAAACCATCCAGGAAGTTCTGCAGTGCTGGTAAATCGGTGCTGTAATGTGATATGACCAACCTCTCCTTGCCAATAGGTAACAGTGCAAGGCACAGAATCAGAGACCCCCTGTGGGCCTGTCACCATTCTTACTGGTCGAAGGGGGCTTTTCACTGCATCAGAACTTCGTTGGTCAGAAGAGTATGAACTGTAACGATGAGAAAATAAAAGGCCTGGCATACTCTTGCGGTGATATTTTATATTTTCCAGCGAATTCCAAATACTTCATAGAACTACAAATTTCAGGATCCCATAGGATGAAGTAATGACATTTAAAGGGATATTAGTGCTTTAAAGGTACCAGAGCCCACCTATCCTTAGAAGCTAAGCATAATCAGTGCTGGTTAGTACTTGGACTGCCAATGAGGACTAGTTGTTATCTATTACATATAATAAAACTCAGTGTTTGCGGGCGGTGGGCGGGTGGGCCGAACGACGGGAGGAATATGTGCCAGCGTTTCGATTGGCTGCCACTCCGGTATTATTTGCATAAATGGCTCTGACTGGCCAGCCTCAGAACTCCAACCCTCTAAGGCACCAGACAGAGGAGATTGGTTGCCACTGAGGGAAAATTTGCTTAACAGACTCCACATGGCCAACATTCCAACATCCAAAATCTCAAAGGTGCCAGAGAGTGCACTTTTAAAAAAGGCTTCCTTCAGCTCATTTAACAAACTAGGCCTCAGCCTGATTTGGCAGTAAGGCTTCCTCTACTTGATTTCCCAGACTAGGCCACAACCTGATTTGGCAGTAAGGTTTCCTCTACTTAATTTCCCAGACTAGGCCACAACCTGATTTGTCAGTAAGGCTTCCTCTACTTGATTTCCCAGACTAGGCCACAACCTGATTTGTCAGTAAGGCTTCCTCTACTTGATTTCCCAGACTAGGCCACAACCTGATTTGTCAGTAAGGCTTCCTCTACTTGATTTCCCAGACTAGGCCACAACCTGATTTGTCAGTAAGGCTTCCTCTACTTAATTTCCTAGACTAGGCCACAACCTGATTTGTCAGTAAGGCTTCCTCTACTTAATTTCCTAGACTAGGCCACAACCTGATTTGTCAGTAAGGCTTCCTCTACTTAATTTCCTAGACTAGGCCACAACCTGATTTGTCAGTAAGGCTTCCTCTACTTAATTTCCTAGACTAGGCCACAACCTGATTTGTCAATAAGGCTTCCTCTACTTGATTTCCCAGACTAGGCCACAACCTGATTTGTCAGTAAGGCTTCCTCTACTTGATTTCCCAGACTAGGCCACAACCTGATTTGTCAGTAAGGCTTCCTCTACTTAATTTCCCAGACTAGGCCACAACCTGATTTGTCAGTAAGGCTTCCTCTACTTGATTTCCCAGACTAGGCCACAACCTGATTTGGCAGTAAGGTTTCCTCTACTTAATTTCCCAGACTAGGCCACAACCTGATTTGGCAGTAAGGCTTCCTCTACTTGATTTCCCAGACTAGGCCACAACCTGATTTGGCAGTAAGGCTTCCTCTACTTAATTTCCCAGACTAGGCCACAACCTGATTTGTCAGTAAGGCTTCCTCTACTTAATTTCCCAGACTAGGCAACAACCTGATTTGGCAGTAAGGCTTCCTCTACTTGATTTCCCAGACTAGGCCACAACCTGATTTGTCAGTAAGGCTTCCTCTACTTAATTTCCCAGACTAGGCCACAACCTGATTTGTCAGTAAGGCTTCCTCTACTTAATTTCCCAGACTAGGCCACAACCTGATTTGGCAGTAAGGCTTCCTCTACTTGATTTCCCAGACTAGGCCACAACCTGATTTGCCAGTAAGGCTTCCTCTACTTGATTTTCCAGACTAGGCCACAACCAGATTTGACAGTAAGGCTTCCTCTACTTGATTTTCCAGACTAGGCCACAACCTCATTTGTCAGTAAGGCTTCCTCTACTTAATTTCCCAGACTAGGCCACAACCAGATTTGACAGTAAGGCTTCCTCAACTTCATTTTCCTGACTAGGTCCACAACAATGACAGAACAAGACCAAACTTGGCCCACAGGCCCCCCAAGATGCACTCTACATCTTGGTGCAGTTTGAGGTAGGATGCACCATGGATGATGGAAATTGCAGTACTTTAACTCACTTGCTTAGAGCACAGTGCCCCTATGACCCACTCTACATTCTACTGCCGTATGGAGAAGAGTGGGACTTGAGGTACCTCCATGGATTATGGGATTTGTAGTTCTTTCAAAGCCTTCATTTCCCACAGACCACTGCAGCCCTGAACAAAGACCTAAAAAGACTACACTTGGCACCCTGTGCCCCCATGACCCAGTCTCCATCCTTCTACAGTTTACAGGAGGGCGGACCATGGATGATGGGACTTGAAGTACCAAAGACCAACCTTGGCACACAATGCCTTTCTCAAATAACCCAGGCACCGCCGGGTCCCCAAGCTAGTAGGTAATATTTCAGAGGAAGGAACTGACAAAACCACCTTTGATTATTCTGTGCCTAGAATAAGACAAGTATTTACTGTTAGCTGGGATGCTAACCTAATCTAGGGCTTTTTTCAGGTACTTAAAGATCCCGGAAGGTAATCTTTTGATATAAAACTAGGTAGCCACAGTTTTTTGACAGTTTGCCCCAGAATATCCCCAGGCAGCATGACTATGCTGGAAGTGAGGCCTTGAGAAATGGTAATGGCAAAAGCAACATTACTAAGCTCTAGACAAGCTATTGGGTCATTTCATTAGAAAGCAATGCCATGAAATAAAAATAAATCCAATGAATGCTCAATGTAAACTAGTGGTTCCCAACCTGTGGTCCAGTGGTCAGCAAGAACTAAAATATGGTCCGTGGCGTCACCGTTACTACACCATTGCAACGAGAGCGACTGGTCACGTGAAACCCTCTTATAAGTGCCAAGTCTTATTAAATATGGTTTTTTGTGGGCAAGCAGATGGTGACTACTAGATAGTATATGTTCTGTATCAGAAATTAGAATTGATATGGTCTATCCAATGCAATTTTCTGAATCAGTACCCCAAATAACCAAACTGAATCTAAAGTTGACCAAAACTGATTCGTAATCCTGGAGGCACTAATTTTGGAGAGTGGGCCATGGTCAATGTGGTCCCTGGTCAATAAAAGTTTGGGAATCACTGATGTAAGCACTTGATCCAAAGCTACATAGGTTAAGTTCACCACTAAAAACAACTGAAGGAGCAAAAATTTATAAGATTTGTATATGGAAGATTTGTATATATCTTCAAACAATGCAGGCTCAGATAACTCTTGAATGGATTGTTTTAAAAAAAAAAATAACCAAAGACCATTTTGAAAATATGTTGGAATACGCTCTTTATGTTCAAAAGATAATGTCATCTTAAATTATAATTAGCTTTAAGTTTTACTTTGCTTAAAGTGGAAAAAGGTAAAAGAAAATGTTTAATACTTCATGTGCTGTTTGAACGTGACTTACTAAGACAGTTGCTTTGCAGGTGCCCTGTTGGGAAGGACTGGTGGTATGTGGGAGAAAAATGTGATAAAAAAGGAACAACGCAGGACACTGTTGTATTAGCAGTTGCCTCATCTCTTAGTGTGTTTGGTGTCATGTTGATCATCACCATTGTAACTACTTGCTGTATTAAAAAAATACAAGAAAAAAATGCAAACCAATAGAAACTTGAAATTATGAAAAGTAAGTATGTTGTTTGTAGTAATATATACTTTATAGTGGTCTCTACAATACACCTGACCTCAAACATATAGAGATGCTGGTGGCTGACAGAGTCTGTGGTTTTGAAAGTTCAACCTACATTTTTTAGACTGATCCTCACTAATTTACACAGCTTGAGCATCCCTTATCTGAAATGCTTGGGAATATAAATGTATTTCTCTCTCTTTTAATTTAGATTTTGGAATACTTGCATATAGATTAGATACTTTGGAGGTAGAATTCATGTCTGAATACAAAATTCATTTTTGCTTTGCATACATCTAAGAAACATAGGTTTATTTATTTATTTATTTATTTAGACTTGTCCGTCACCACTCCCGTACGGCTCGGGGCGACTCACAACATTAAAAACACAATTAAAATGACACAGTTAAAATAGCATATAAAATACAATATGAACATATGGTAAATATAACCAAGATGGCGGCTGGGGAAGGCAGCAATGCTGCCCTGGAGGACTCAGAGGCCTTCTGAGGCAACAAGCCGGTCGCTCAGCCAGGGATCTGTGCTGGGCACCGAGGACAGAGGGCAGCCAGAGCAGCGGGATCGGTGGGTTGTCCGACCGGTGACAGCCGCCTCCGCACACTTTTAAAGATCGTTCGGCAGAAGATGCTCCCTAAGATCAACCCCCTCGAAGGCCAAATCTGCAGTGGACCGGGGAGCCCAGCTGTCTAAAGCCTTGGAGAACCAGAGAAGCGACTCCCCTGTGAGGTCGCAAGAAATGCAAGTGTTCCGGGACTCATCTCCCGATCAACCCGATCCCCGAGTGATCACGGAGTTGATCGAGGCATATAATAAACTCATGGACCATGTCGATAGGTTCGGGAACAGATTTGGTGGCCTGCTGGAGAAGCTGGGCATCCCTGCCCCACAGGCCCCACTCCTGGACTGCAGATGCGACAAGCTAAACAACCCCTAACATGAAGCTTCCACCGATCCAGGCCTCGACTGGGACCAGTCGTGGGATTTCCCTTCCGGGGCTGGGAGATGGAACGGGAGAGGCAAGCCCCCAAAGCTGGAGGCGAGTCGGTCACCGCCGGAGACAGTGTAGAAGCGACGCCCGGGGGAGCCGCGCCTAAACCGACTGGTGCACAAGGACTGGATGACTGAGGTGAGCCTCAGACCACCCGCCTACCTGCTTTGGATGGGCCGGTTGCAGGCCTTGGGGGCCCGCCGCTGCTGGGCGGTTCACCGCCGACAGAGTTTGACATCTTGGCTGTTCTGGCTGCCCCCCGGGACCCCTGCCGCCACCATTCTGTGGGAGGGCGGGGGAGGCTGGTTGAGGAGGGACGGCCCAGTATGGCGGCCGGCCTTGGAGACGCTCAACTGGGCCATGTGCCTGCCGCCGGGAAGGAAGCGGGACCCGGATGCAGTCGGCAACAGGAGTCCCCGCCCTTGGAGGACTCCAAATCCGGAAGTGAGCAACGCCGGAAGTTGCAAGGCCTCCGGAAGAGGAAGAGGCGGCGCCGGAAATCAAGGAACAAATGGCAGGCTCCCATTCCCACCATGGAGCATGGGACAAGATTGGCTCCCCCTCGAGACCACCGAGTCTACCGAGCCACTAGGCACCCCACTACCATATCGGAGGGGAGATGGCCTAAGTCAATGGAGTTCAAGACTCAAAGGACATTTTTGCCTAGAACTTTCTGGAGCCTGCGCTATAAGCAGCTGGAGCCCCGACTGACATGCTTTGGGTGCAAAAAGGACAACAAGGAGATTTCGCGGGCAGGTCGGGACTTCCATCCCACCTGCAACTGGCCACTGATGGTTCCATTAGGGCCTCCCAATCTCCCTTCCTTTGACGGCAAGATGAGGCCTTCATAGGACTCCTGCCGCCCCTGGCCTCCATACCCATCACCATCTACCGTGTTTCCCCGAAAAGAAGACACCCCGATTGTAAGCCGTATCGGGGTGTCGGGGGTCGGCTTATATAAGCCATACCCCGTATGTAAGCCGTACCTCATCCCGCCGCCGCGCCGCAACCGGAGGTGTGCCGCGGCACACCTGCGGCACACCTCCGCGGCACACCTATTCGCCAGGCCTCCAAGCAAGGAAGGGGGAAAGGAGCCAGGGGCGGGACGAAGCGGCGACGCGTCACTGTGACGCGCGATCCTCACCACGCCCTGGCTCCTTTCCTCCTCCCTTGCTTGGAGGCCTGGCGAAAAGATGTGCAGGAGGTGTGCGCGGCACACCTGAGGCACACCTCCGTGGCACACCTTTTCGCCAGGCCTCCCTTCTTTCGTCAAGCAAGGGAGGGGGAAAGGAGCCAGGGGCGTGGTGAGGATCGCCGCATCACAGTGACGTGTCGCCGCTTCGTCCCGCCCCTGGCTCCTTTCCCCCTCCCTTGCTTGGAGGCCTGGCGAAAAGGTGTGCCGCGGAGGTGTGCCGCAGGTGTGCCACGGCACACCTCCGGTTGCGGCGGCGGGGCGGCGGCGGCGTGGGCGTGGCGACGGGGTACGTCTTGGGTTATATAAGACGTACCCCGAAAGTAAGCCGTAGGGGACTTTTTGGGGAAAAGAAAGTAAGACGCTGTCTTACTTTCGGGGAAACACGGTATGCTGCCTTCCACCCATTTCCTCCCCCCACTGCTAGCCCTCATTTCCTACTTTGTATTGTACTGTTGTATTGCTGCTGTAAACTGCCCTGAGCCTTGGGAGGGGCGGTCTAGCAAATTTGAATAAATAAATAAAACTTATTACATATACAGCCTCTGCACAGAGAGCAGGTTACACAGCTTGCCTCCTCAGCAATGCCGTGCCTGCAATTTAACAGCTAAATGCCTGCTTAAATAGCAGGGTCTTGCAGGCTTGGATATAATTTGATATACAATCATTTTAATAATTTACAAGGCTTGTAACCAAGGCTGACGAGGAACAATTTAGGAAGCTAGGAAACTATAGATTGGAGATGAGAAAACTAAAAGAGAATGTGATAGTTTTATTTAAAGATCTGAAGGAACATCATGTAGAAGATGGCGCAAGCTTCGTTTCTGCTGTTCTGGAGACTTGGACATGAATCAATAGATTCAAATGACAAGAAAAGACCTTACATGTAGATGTCAGGAAAAAACCCTCATTTACTGTAAGAACTGTTCAACAGGGGAATAGGCTACTTTGAACTCTCTCCCTCTTTAGAGATTTCAAACATGGACTTTGGAGACCTCTAAACAGAGGTTGGATGTCATGCTTCAGTTATGTATTTCTGCATGGTAGGGGATTTGACTACATGATCCTTGTGGTTCTTTCCAGCTGTGATTGCATCTACTTGTAAAGATCTTGACACATGAATTTTAAAGCACTGTGTTCTATGCAGAAGCCCAAGTTCGGAAATTCTGTGCAGAAGCCAAGAGTGTCCATCCAGGCCCGGATTACCCATAAGGCCACCCTAGGCCATGGCCTAGGGCAGAACCTTTGGGGGGGGGCAGCAAGTCCGCCCCCCCAAAAGTAATTTAAAAAAATTCAAAAAAATATTCCAAAAAAATAAAAAAAAGGACGCATGCACGCGGCGGCATAAGCGCCAGCCACGGCTGCCTCCCTCTTTTGCTCTGCTCCCCTCGGCTCTGCCCTCGCCCTCAGCTCCGCCCCGCCCCCGGCCAAATTGCCAAACTAGTACCAATCGAAACTAGTACCCCACCCCCGGAGCCGATGCGGGGCCTCCCCATGGCTCCTCCCTCCCTCCTAAAGCCGCAATTTCAGTCACTTCTCAGGTTGGGATGGTGGCTTTAGGAGGGAGGGAGGGAGGAGCAGTGGGGAGGCCCCGCATCGGCTCCGGGGTTGGGGCTTTCCTTCCTCCTCCTCACTCCAGCGAGGAGGTGGGGGCAGAGCCGGGGGTGGGGTGGGGCGGAGCCGGGGGTGGGGGCAGAGCCTTTGGCCTAGCGTGCCAAAAGGGCCTGATCCGGGCCTGTGTCCATCTCTCTTAGTTATCAAAGGATACATGTCCAAGAAATAACACATATAAGATGAACAAACTTTAGTACTAGTTTGGCAATTTGGCAATTCTTATTATGAAATGCAGATGAGATCTAAGTACTGAATAGTTCCTCAAATTCAAATCTGAATAATTTTCTAGCCAATGGTAGATTCATTTAACATCTTCATTGTGACTATATTCCATACATGATAAACACCAGTACTTAATGGCTTTGATGGCTAGTATGCTTTTCCTCAATTACAGTGATTCATAAGATGTATTTTCTTCATTTGATAGACATCTCTTTGAAGACCGTGAAACTCTGGAAGGCAAAACATACAGAATAATCTGCTGTTCTACTTGGATACCTCATTCTACTTGGATACCTTTGGGAGTCGGCGGTCGAGAAGTCCCAACAAATAAAATAAATGAATAAATAAATATTCAAAACATCACGTTCAACATACTTTTTAGCCAAGTGAAAAATAATTATTTCATTTCCATGTATGGTAGCAAAAAGATATGGTCAAATGTGGATCTCTTCTCTTTCTGGGTCAGCTTTTAAAAATGCATAATATGGACATGAGAACAGTGGCAGATGCAAGAATGTAGCAAAGTAATTTAGCCAGCAGGGATGAAATGGATGAAAACAACAACAACAACAATATCCTTATTTACATCTCCCCAAAGGGGCTCACAACACATTGACACAATGCATCTTAGCCATATATATATATATATATATATATATATATATATATATATATAACAATAAAACCAACTGTAAAATAAAACATAAATAAGCATGTGAACCTAATGGATAGGCATTTGTAAGATGGATATTATAATATGGAGTTTTCCTGCTATATAACAAACACTGATCTAGTGAGTGCATCCCAATGTCTAAATGGCTCTCCCTTAAATCCTCAAAACCTTACATCCTTAAAACCCTGTGACTGTCGGGGTAAAATGTTTGGGGATTTCTTTGGTGGAAACAGAATTCACCCAGTTACCTGAATGATGAAGCTTCCCATTTTTCCTCCCAATTAGGTAATTAAAACCTTTGTAAAGGATAAAAGTACCCTATTTCTAGGCTACATTATATTTTCCGTGCTAGAAGACAATAGCACAGTGTTTCTCAACCTGGGGATCAGGACCCCCAGGGGGGTCGCGAGAGGGTTTCAGAGGGGTCGCCAAAGGCCATCAGAAAACATAGTTCTGATGGTCTTAGGAAGCCCTTTGGCAGAGAAGGTTGAAGATCTCACCGCTTTTCCTTCTCTTTCTTTTTGGAAACAGACTGTGAATTCTCCCACCTAAAGCTCTCCTTTGCTGTGATTGGTTGGCCTCCCAGCCAAGGGGAGGGCTGTTTCTGATACTCCAAGCAGGGAGGGGAGAGCAGGTGTGCTTGGCGCATGGCAGCATGACGCGCATGTGTGGGTGAGGGAGAGTCTGAGAGGTGGGATGGAGGCTCACACCAGCTCACCCTTCAAGGCATGAGGGTTCTGGATAGGAAATTTGACCCAATACTATCATTGGTGGGGTGCAAGGGACTCTTTGATTGTAGGTGAACTATAAATTCCAGCCACTACAACTCCCAAATGTCAAGATCTATTTTCCCCAAACTCCACCAGTGTTCACATTTGGGTATATTGAGGATTCGTGTCAAGTGTGGTCCAGATCCATCCTTGTTGAGTCTATAGTGCTCTCTGGATGTAGGTCAACTACAGCTCCCAAACTCAAGGTCAATGCCCACCAAACCCTTCCAGTATTTGCTGTTGGTCATGGGACTTTTGAGTGCCAAGTTTGTTTCAATTCCATTGTTGGTAAGTTCAGAATGCTCTTTGATTGTAGGTGAACTATAAATCCCAGCAACTACAACTTCCAAATGACAAAATCACCCCCCCAAACACACACACACAAATACAGTTATGAAGTAGCAATGAAAATAATGTTATGGTTAGGGGTCACCACAACATGAGGTACTGTATTAAGGGGTCGCAGCATTAAGAAGGTTGAGAAACACTGCTTGAATAGCATTACTGGCACTATCCTTTATTATCTTGCTAACACTGTTGTGCAAGTGAAAAGAAATAATAAAAAACAGCAATGCACTGCAAAGTTCATATGCTCTTATACACTATGATATGGACATCTTCCTTTATTGAATGTTCCACTGTGAAGATCTTTTACTATCTCCAGGGATTATATATATGTATATATGTATATACAGTATATATATATATATATATATGTATATATGTATATATGTATATATGTATACATACATATACATATACATATATATCCTATTGAAAAAATATCTTAACAATAGTGAAAATCAGCTGATTTGTTGTCCAAAATAATGAAATTAATGTTGCTTCAGAAACTGTAATTTCTGATCCAAAATTGTTGTTCTATAAATTTTCTTAAAGCCATCCATGAATGTGAAGAACTAAAACGAGCACCTTCCAGATGTGCTTAGATCCTGTTTTGATCATCCTCAGTCCATGCATATAGTACTCATGTTTGTTGGGTATGATGGGAATTTTAGACCAACATCTAGAAGAGCCTGGTCAGGAAGGGCGTTGATGTAAACTAGGATCTACTTCACAAAATCTGGGAAACTGTACTTTGCCTTTTGGAGACAAGAATTTACAATGTCATCGGACCCTGGATGAATGGCATGTCGTAAATACACAGATACATGTCATACGCTACCATGAGTTTAAATAAAGACATTTGCAATCTGTTGGGGGTGTTTTGAATGCGATTTTCCTACTGCTTGGCAGGGGGCTGGACTGTATGACCCACAAGGACTCTTCCAACTCTATGATTCTATGATCAGTGCTTGTATCCTGTTATGGGGAAACCAAGTAACAAGATGGAGATGTGCTTGCTTATTGAATACTAGTTGAACACATCCTACATTGATTTTTTCAAAGGTTTTGCTTTAATAGGACTCCTGGAACCTACAGTTCAAGAGCATGAGTCCCAGCCCCATTGTATATTTATTTATTTATTTATTTATTATTTCAATTTCTTAGTCGCCCCTCCCGATTGGCTCGGGGCGACTCACACATAGTTAAAAACACAGTAAAAACATAGTAAAACACATAACACAGTAACATTAAAACACAGCAGAATGCCAGAAGTAGCATTCATAGTTAAAATCATATAGTAACGTACACTCGCTACATAGCAAAGGCCCATGATCATGAGTGGGAGCCCAAAGTTGGTCCTAACCAAATGCCTGTGTGAACAGGAAGGTTTTACAGGCCTTTCGAAATGCTAGTAAATTGGGCAGCGCACGGACCGTAGGAGGGAGAGCGTTCCATAATACAGGAGCGATAGCGCTAAAGGCTCTCTCCTCCATGTTGAGGTTAGGTGGAGGGCAGTATGGCTCGGCACCGCCAGTGGTCTTAGAGGACTATATGGGGAGAGGCGGTCCCTTAGGTACACTGGCCCCAGACCGTTCAGGGCCTTAAAGGTCAAAACCAACACTTTGAAGGTGATCCGGTGCTCAATTGGAATCCAGTGCAGTTCGCGCAGAACAGGCATGATGTGGCAACGAGATGGAAGGCCTGCCACCAGCAGAGCTGCTGCGTTTAGCACCAGCTTGAGCTTCTGGATCACCAACAGAGAAAGGCCCACGCAGAGGGCATTACAGTAGTCCAGTCTTGAGATGACCGTGGCTTGGACCACTGTGGCTAGGTCGTGGCGGGACAAGTAGGGAGCCAGCTTCCTCGCTTGCTGGAGATGGTGGAAAGCTACACCACTGACGATGGAGATATGCTTCTCCATCGTCAGGTGGGAGTCAAGCGTGACTCCTAGACTTTTGACCGATGGTGACGGGAGAAGTATCGCACCGTCCAGGGTTGGGAGCCGGATCTCACTCGTACCCGGATGGCCCAGCCACAGGATCTCCGTCTTAGCCAGATTCACCCTCAACCTACTGGCTTGCAGCCATCCAGTAACGGCTTCAAGGCAGCGATGGAAATTATTGGGTACGGAGTCGGGTTGGCCCTCCATCCCAGAACGAATATATTAAGAATATAGTGCCTCATTAAAGGCCAAACTCTTGACATGAGAAGTTCTCTGCTGTATGTACCAGTGGCATACGGTAAAGGTAAAGGTTTCCCCTGACATTAAGTCTAGTCATGTTTGACTCCAGGGCTTGGTGCTCATCTCCATTTTGAAGCCGAAGAGCTGGCATTGTCCATAGACACCTCCAAGGTCATGTGGCCAGCATGACTGCATGTAGCATCGTTACCTCCTCGCAGACACGGTACCATTGATCTTTGCTCTACAGATTCCAACCGCCAACCTTTCGGTCAGCAATTTCAACAGTTCAGTGGCTTAACCTACTGTGCCACCAGGGGACAGATAGCATTTAAATGACTTTGAACTAAATTGGATAGCAGCTTTCACCTTCACCATTATCCCTACATACATACATACATACATGTCGGAAGCCGATGCCCACGGCCTTGGGTTTGGCCAGCGGGATCCGGACTCCGACATAGTCATAACATAGATACGACAGCTGCGGTCGTGAGATGGAACAAGCAGCAAGTTCACATGGGAATGCGGGGATTGTTTATATTGTGTGCGAGGTGAATGGCAGCGATGGAGATGACACTCCAAATTATGTCCCGAGTGATTGACCGGCAGGAGCTGGGTGCCATCCAGGAGGAAGGTTTGCAGTCATCTTGGGTTCCCCGGGGGGGAGATTTCAGCGTTTACAGCTGGATGGAGGATCCGGGCCAGACGGGCAGAGCTGTGTCGGCAGCACCGGAACTCGGCCAAACAGATCGGTTTGGAGGGAAACAAGGCGGAGGGGATCGTCAGCACGGCGATCGGGCAAAGAGGCCCAAGATGGGGTCTTCCGGAGGCCTGGGATTCGGGCCCAGGGCAGAACGGGAGGTGGAGTTGGAAACCCGAGGTCGTCTGGCAGCAAGTAGATCGCCGATCCCTTCGCAACAGATGGGAGCCGGGCAGGGCGCGCCTAGTTCAGGAGGAATAGGGGCCCGGGAGTGGGAGACGCGGGGAGAGGCCTCCCTCCCCAGCCGGATCAAGGGGCTGGCCCATGGTGGATGAACGCGGCATGGCCTCCCCCGTGCCGCGAAGACCTCAGGGTGGAATTCTCAGGAGAAGCAAGTGCTGTTGCCTTCTTCGTGACCACGGTCCGGAATCACATGTATGACCATGGGCATGTGTACCGCAGTGAAGCAAGCCGAGTCCGGACCATCGGGGCCCTGATGAAGGGACGAGCGGCTGACTGGTACGTACAGTGCCATGACCGGCGAGACCCATGTTTGGGTAGCGTAGGTGCTTTCCTGAGGGCGGTGGAGTGGCGCTTCCGTGACCCGCTGGAGAGAATCAAAGCAAAGGAGGCTTTGAAGGCGCTGATGCAAGGGGCCCGATCCGTCTCCGAGTATGTGGAGGAATTCCAGGGGTTGGCCAGCAAAGTGGCGGAGTGGTCCGAGGCAACCCTGTTGGAACTATTTAAAGATGGATTACGACGCGACATCTTAGAGTGGAGCCTGCACCGGGACGACCTGGGTACTCTGGATGGATGGATCCGGCTGGCGGGGAACGTGGAGACGATCCTGGCACAGGTCCGGAGGTGGAAGACACCGCAGATGCTGCCCGGGAAAGGGAGGCCTGAAGCCCGAAAACCTGCGACGCCAGTGGGAGAGAAGCCGGGTGCGGCCAAAGGGGTGCAGAAGGAAATAAAAGGGCCCTGTTTCATTTGCGGGAAACAGGGGCACCGTGCGGTCCAGTGCTGGCAGTGGAAGGGTACGGAGCAAAAAAGACCTAAGGCAGTAAGCGGCAGGAGAGCGGAAGGCAAAAAGGCAGGGGAGCCGATGCCAGATGGTGACGGGGTGAGTGCCAACAAAGAGGGACTCTTTTGCAAACTGGACCTCGAACGCAAGGAAGGGTTTTGCAGCCACAGGGCATTCATAGACTGTGGGTGTTCCCGCAATATCATTTCCCCCGTGATGGTTAAGGACCTGAAATGTGGGACCAAGACTCTGGAGCGACCTTTGGACTTTGCCCAACTAGATGGGTCAAAGGCGGGGGGAGGGCCATTCTCACTCTCCATGAAAGGACTCCAAGCTCACATGGAGAAGTGGGAAGGCAAAGTTGATTTTGTGATTGCAGGGGTGGCGGACCATCCGGTGATATTGGGTATGCCCTGGTTGGAGCAAGTCAATCCAAAAATGGATTGGCGGGCGAAAACGGTGTCATTGTGGGAGGGCCTGGCGCAGGTGAAGCAGGACCCTGTGGGAGGGTGTGAAGGTTCAGGGAAAGTGGCGCAGGCATTGGAAAGCCTGCCGAGAGAATATTGGGATTACGCAGATGTTTTTAACCCAGAAGGGGCAAGCAGATTTCCCCCAAGCGCAACGTAGAGTGTGGGGTAAATTTGAAGGAAGGAGAGCCACTTCCCAAACCAAAGATCTACCCCATGTCCCGAATTGAGCAGGAGGCCCTTAGGGAGCACATTGTTGTCAACCTGAAAAAGGGGTTTATTGAAATGTCGGAGTCTCCCATTGCAGCACCTGTGTTATTTAGGGGAAAAAAGGATGGATCCCTACGTTTGTGTACCGACTACAGAGGTTTAAATGCTGTAAGCACTACCAACAAGTACCCCATTCCCCTTATTAAGGATTTGATTGGGAAGCTGGGGGGGGGGACTATTTACGAAGCTGGACCTGATAGATGCGTTCCATATGGTCCGTGTTAAGCCCAGTGACCGATGGAAAACCGCTTTCGCCTGTGCATTGGGATTATATCAATGGACTGTAATGCCTTCCGGCTTATCGGGGTCGCCAGGAATTTTCATGCAGCTCATAAATGAGGTGTTACACCCCCCTCCTGTATAAAGGGGTGTATGTGTATTTAGACGACATTGTCATTGTGTCGCAAAACTTGGGGGAGCATGTACAGATGGTACGAGAAGTATTGCAAAGATTAAGGAAGGCGAAATTGTTTGTCAAACTCAGCAAATGCGAGTTCCACCGAGATCAAATAGACTTCTTGGGTTACCGTATCTCCAGGGAGGGGATCTCAATGGACCCGCAGAAGGTAGAGGACGTTAAGGGATGGGAAGCACCGGTGACCAGGAAGCAACTGCAATCATTTTTAGGCTTTGCAAACTTCTATCGAAATTTCATAAAGGATTTTGCATCCATTTCCCTCCCCTTGATGGAGCTACTTAAGACCAAAGGCAGAGGGGAAACTAAAAGGGTAAAGTCCCCTGGGGCTAAATTGATGTGGACGGCGGAGTGCCAGCAGGCGTTCGAGACTCTTAAAGATGCGTTTACGCAGGAGCCAGTGCTAGCACATCCCAACGCTGAAAAGCAATTTATTGTACACTGTGATGCCTCGAACTGGGCGTACGGGGGGGGGAGGGGGGTCTTGTTCCAAAAGGATGACCAGGGCAGGTTGAGACCTTGTGCATACATCTCCCGGAAGTTTAGCAGGACCGAGAGGAAGTGGCCGGTTTGGGAGAAGGAGGCGTTTGCAGTGAAATTTGCACTACAAACATGGAGGCATTTCCTCGAGGGGGCATTGCTTCCGTTCCCAAGTGTGGAGCGATCATCGGAACTTGTTATATTTAAGAGCGCCACAGAAGTTGTCACCCAAGCAGATCAGATGGGCTCAGTATTTTTCCCGATTTGATTTTACACTCCATTTCTTTAAAGGAAAGGACAATGTGGTGGCTGATGCATTGTCACGCATGCCATCCAAGGGGGGGCCTCAGGAGGTTAGCCAGGAGAGTATTTTCTCTGACAGACAATGGGGGCTAGCGGTACAAACCCGAGCACAGAAGCGCCAAGGGAAGGGGAGGAGCCCCCTGTGGTGCCAGGCGAGTGGGATTGGGAAGAAGAACTGAAGCGTAGTTACCAGGCAGACGCCTGGTTGCAAAAGCACAAAGCTATGGGTAAATTACAAAACGGATTTTGGTTTGTACATTCCAAACTGTATGTCCCAGTAACGCTAAGACAAAAAATCCTAGAAAGGTGCCATGACCACAAGAGCGCTGGGCATTGGGGAGCAACAAAGACAACCAGGCTTCTCCAACTTAGGTATTGGTGGCCAAAGTTACGTGGGGACGTGAGGAGATATGTACGGGCCTGTGAAATGTGTGCAATCAACAAAGTACCCACAGGGAAGCCGAGGGGGCTCATACAGACAGTTGTGGAGCCACAGAGGCCATGGACACATGTCAGTACGGATTTCGTGGGGGAGCTTCCGCCCAGTAGAGGTTATAGATACATCTGGACGGTGTTAGATTTATTCTCTAAACAGGCACACTTCATCCCCTTACAGAAGCTACCGTCCGCAGAGAAGTTAGCGGAACTATACATAAAACATATTTACAGATTACATGGCTGTCCGGAGAGGGTCCTGAGCGACAGGGGGGTACAGTTCACTGCAAAGTTTTGGGAACGATTTGTGGGTGCATTGGGGGCGGAACGCAGTTTAACATTCGCTTATCACCCAAGTTG
Source organism: Anolis apletophallus (assembly GCA_030556195.1). NCBI lineage: Eukaryota > Metazoa > Chordata > Lepidosauria > Squamata > Anolidae > Anolis > Anolis apletophallus. Next base: position 2,856 of record JARBWK010000110.1, on the reverse strand, counting down.
CAATGGCGGAGTGGAGAGAGCTCAGAAAACACTTGGTCACTACCTCCGGGTGTACACCAATAGCCAACAAAATAATTGGGTGGACCTACTTCCATTTGCGGAAGTAGCCTACAATGGCTTGGTACACTCATCAACTGGGCCAGGGCTGTCCAACTGGCGGCCCGGGGGCCGTATAAGGCCCCCAGCCCCTTCTCTGTGGCCCCCTAAGCTTTTTAATATAAAAATAAATAAATAAATAATATTTTAAAAAATTACCCACTTCCGGGTTTCAGAAGCCACATGGGATTTTGCTCTCAACGCAAGATCACGCCTGCGTTGAAAGCGAAATCCCGTGTGGCTTCCGTAGTCTCGCGATACTCCTGTTGCCGAAATCTCGGCTACTTAATCCCTGCGGCCCATGCAGACGCGATTTGGACCTTCTCAGCTGCTGCCTCGGTCGGTCGTCGCCTCTGCTCGTGGTCCGGCTACTCCTGGATCCTGCACGTTTGGGAAGGTAGGCTAACCTTTATGTTATTATTATGTAATTGTGTATGGATGCCCCTTATGTATTCCCTCCCTGCATTTCCCCTTAGTAAAAGATATTTGATTGTATGGATGCCCCTTATGAATTGTAAGTAAATTGGAGCCGGGGGAGGGGTGGGGGCGGGGCAGGGGCGGAGCTGGGGCGGAACCGGGGGCGGGGGCAGACCCTTCGGCCCCCCAGGTCATCCGCGACCGGAATTCAGGCCCCTGGGCCGGTAGAAGTTGGACAGCCCTGAACTGGGCAAACCCCATTCTCAGTGAATTACGGGCAGGAGGTAGCCCCGTTGCCCAGGTTACCCGAATGGGAGGAGGAAGGCCAGGGGGAAGGGGAGAGTTGGGGTACGAAGGCGCAAAAGGATTGGAAGAAGGTAACTTTGGCCCTGCAAAAGGCCCAGAGGGCATACAAGCACTTTGGGGACCAGAAACGTCAGGAGAATGAAGGAATTGAGGAAGGGGATTTGGTATGGCTATCATCCCAGAATATCAAGTTAAATGTGCCCTCCAGGAAGTTAGGACCGAAATATTTGGGTCCATTCAGGGTTACGCAGAAATTAAACCCTGTCACTTACAAGCTGGCATTGCCTAAAGGGTTGGGGAAGGTACATCCCACCTTCCATTGTAGTCTGTTAAAGAGGTATCAAGGTACTTTGGACCAGGGGGGCTGATTCTCCCGCATTGTTTTCACAGGAGGAGGAGGAGGTCGTCATGTCGGAAGCTGATGCCCACGGCCTTGGGTTTGGCCAGCAGGATCCGGACTCCGACATAGTCATAACATAGATACGACAGCTGGGGTCGTGAGATGGAACAAGCAGCAAGTTCACATGGGAATGCGGGGATTGTTTATATTGTGTGCGAGGTGAAGGGTATAAAACCCGGGTGTTGGTGATGGGTTGTATTCTTGGCTTTGAATGTTTTGGATCCTGTGAATAAAGCCGTTGTATTTTGCAAAGCAGTCTGTGTGATTTACTACGGGAGTTCCAGTGGCCTCACACACATGGAGAACAATTTTGAAAAATAATAATTAATAATCCTATTGTCACAAATATAAAGAAAATTGGATTAAAATGATTTAGCCCCAGATAATTTAGATAAAATGTACAAAAACACCAAACCAAACTTTGGTGGGAAAAAAAAGAAAATGGTTAATAGAAAAATAGAAAAAAATATTTCAAAATAAAATAATGAGGAAACCAGGGTTAATCTTATTGTGAATAGTGGATCCTGATTTCAAAATCCAGGGGAAAATCTTTATTTTAATAACCACTGCCGCTAAACTGGTTTATTCAAAGTATTGGAAATCAGATAAGTTTCCAAGAAAAGATGAATGGATCTTAAAAATTATTGAGACAATCCAAAAGGAAGGTTTAACAGAGAGAAAAAAGAGAAAAAGAAAAAAAGAGAGAAAGAGAAAAGAAGAGAAGGATTCAAAATGGGAATGGTCGATATTGGGAAAGTATTGCAGAGAAGAAGGCAATAGAGATTTAAACTTAAAATGGATTTAAATTCAAACACTAGATATAGATAATTAAAATTATTTTCTTTGTTTTGTATTATAGAGAATATATTGAAGCTTCAAGAAAAAAACAAGACAATCTCCATAAATAAAATATTAGCTCTTGAAAGATATTTCTAGATAGACATTTACGCCACATTATCCTCATGTTTCTGTGCACGACTAGGATAGACTTTTCTTACCTATTAGATATATTCTGCTTTTCTTTCCCCATCCTCTTACCCCAAATATTTTAACTTCCTTTACTTTTACTTTTCCATGCTATCTTTCTTGAGTTGATGTTTTATTCTTTATCTCTGTCTGTCAACATGTGATTGTATATTACTTTGAAACATTAATAAAAATTATTATTTTAAGAAAAAGAAAGATGGGAGGAAGGAAGGAAGCAAAGAAGGGAAGGAAGGAAAGAAAGGAAGATAGACAGAAGGAAAGAAAGAAGGAAGAGAAATAGGGAGGTAAGGGGGAAAAAGGAAAGAAAGGAAGGAAGAAAGAAAGGAAGGAAGGAAGGAAGGAGGGAGGGAGGGAGGAACGACGGAAGGAAAGAAGGAAAGGAAAGGAAGGAAGAAGGGATGGAGGGAGGAAGGCAGGAGAGAAAGAAAAAAGGAAAGCAGGAAGGAAGGCAAGGAGAGAAGTAAAGAAAGAAGGAAAGAAGTTAAGGAATGAATGAAGGAAAAGAAGGAGGAAGAAGGAAGGAAAGAAAGAAAGAAAGAAAGAAAGAAAGAGCAACGAAGAAAAGGAAGGAAGGAAAGGAAGACAGAAAGAAGGAAGAAAGGAAAGAAGGAAGGAAGAGAAGGAGGGAGGGAAGAAAGGAAGAAAGAAAG
>JARBWK010000109.1:0-71961 GCA_030556195.1 Anolis apletophallus | reverse complement strand
ATTGCCTATGCAGACTCCAAGATAGAAGCACTGTGTTGGAAGAGACCCGGTGGGCCATCCAGTCCAACCCCATTCTGCAAAGAAAGAGGGAAATCACATTCAAAGCACCCCCGACAGATGGCCACCCAGCCTCTGCTGCATCTTTTTCGCGTGGGACTTTGGTGTCAGCGAGGCATCACCCATCCTGTCTCTTTGCACTTCATTTTTTTTCTGCCTAAGCGTAACATCCTACATTTGTTCTTGTTGACATTCATTTTGTTAGTTTTAGCCAATCAGCTCTCTCATTTATGCCGGCCAATGGGATTTTGGCCTGCATAAGTACCGTGTTTCCCCGAAAGTATGACACCCCCGATTGTAAGACGTATCGGGGGTGTCAGGGGGGTCGGCTAATGTACACAATTGAAGGGAGATATTGCTAAGCTGGAAAGTGTCCAGAGGAGGGCCACTGAAATGACCAAGGGTCTGGAGAACATGCCCTGTGAGGAACGGATTATGCGCTGGGCATGTTTAGCCTGCAGACGAGAAGGCTGAGAGGAGACATGATGAGGGCCATGTATACATATGTGAGGGGAAGTCCTAGGGAGGAGGAGGGAGCAAGCTTCCTTCCCGCTGCCCTGGAGACTACGACGCAATGGAACAATGGCTTCAAACTACAAGAAAGGAGATTCCACCTGAACATTAGGAGGATCTTTCTGACTGTAAGGAGAGCTGTTCAGCAGTGGAACTCTCTGCCCCGAAGTGTGGGAGAGGCTCCTTCTGTGGAGGCTTTTAAACAGAGTCTGGGTGGCCATCTGTTGGATGTACTTTGAACGCGCTTTTCCTGCTTCTTGGCCGAATGGGGTTGGACTGGATGGCCCACCGGCTCTCTTCCAACTCTGATTCTGTGATTCAGTCTGTTGGATTTCTCCTGTTGTCTAAGAATTCCCAAAGATGATTGCCTGTGGTTCTGGAATGGCTTCTGCTGTTCCTTCCGGACTCTTGGGTGGAGTTCACCTGGCCCTGGAGTAGCCAGCCAGGTATTTCTAGGCAACCTCTTTACCTCTTGTGGGTTGCATTTCCCCTCTTACCTCATCCGCTCCATATTGCTAAGATCGGGCACCAGTCTCCTTTTGGGAAGGGGTTTCCCTGCCTGTCCCCTTATTTATTTATTTATTTAAAACTTTTGTACCCCAACCTTCTCTCGAGGGACTCAGACCGGCATAACAGCAAAAATTCAATGCTATACAATTTAAAAACAACTACAACAACATATTAAAATACATAAAAACCCAGCATAAAACCTCATCGCCATTAAAACAATTCCACTCAATCTGTAAATGTGGTCATACATTCTGACAATAGCCAATCTCAGCCTATTCTGGGAAGGCTTGGTTCCACATCCAGGTCTTCACCAACCTCCTAAAGGACAACAGAGAGGGGGCAGATCTAGCATCACCTGGTAGAGAGTTCCACAGCCGAGGGGCCACCACAGAGAAGTCCCCTGAGAGCGCTTCACCACTTTCTTCACACACAGGCCTTTCTGTTTCCTTCCTCCTTTTTCTACTGACATAACCAAAGCATTCCCTTTTCTTCAGTCTCATGGCCTTGCTTTCAATGGCTGAGCTTGAGTTATGGATGAAGCCAGCTCCTGCTTACTCCAGTTCACTTAACACCCATCCACAGCTCCGCATTTTTGTCTGTGAGGAACAAGCGGGACACATGGTTTATCTCTCACTCTTCTTCCTTAGTCCAGGAAAGGTTTTTCCACAGGTCAAGCTCCCGTTGAGACGCCACTAGAGCTGTCTTCACGGAGAGATTGACAGAGCTCAACTAGAGGTGTCAGAACACCATGGTATTCCAACCAGGAGTCCCATTTCTCCTATTTTGTCCCCTTTAAATTTTAAATGCCCCGAGTCCCCCTTTGGAGGTACAAATATTTGAAATAAATTTAGGTTCATCATGTCATATTATATTGGCCCCCTCCGCCTGCAAATAATTCACTTTCCTGGAGTTTGTAAGCTGCCTTCATCATCATCATCATCACTTTATTACTTACTAGCTTGGGGACCCGGCCCGGCCCAGGTTATTTGAGAAAGGCATTGTGTGCCTAGGTTGGTCCTTATCAGATGTTTGCGTGGCTCGCAGTGGTCTCAGGAAGTTAGTGAAGGTACTTCAAGTCCCATCATCTGTGGTCCGTCACACACAAAGTTTGGTCTTTTTCAGTCTGTGTTCAGGACCGCAGTGGTGTGTGGGGAATGATTGGTTTGAAAGTACTACAAATCCCATTACCCATGAAGGTACTTCAAGTCTCATCATCCATGGTCCTCCCTACTCCAAAGTGCAGTAGAATGAAGCATGGGTCATAGGGGCTCTGTGTGCCAAGGTTGGTTACTGTTAATTCAGGCCATACACAATGTCCCATTAACTGAGGCCTAGTCAGTAAAATCCACTTAATGAAGCCTTTCTGTCAATTTTGGGCCTGGTCTGTGATTTGTAGGGGCTACAGTGTTTTCTGGGAAGTGAACCGGGTGAAGGTACTGCAAATCCCATCATCCGTGGCCCATCCAGCCCGAAACTCTCTTTTGGGGCTTGTAATGTACTGGCCTGCTCTGCTGGGCTGGTGTTTGGTGACTTTAAAAGGGCGAATGGCAGGCAGCCGTTTTCTAAAAGCTGAGGGGGAGGAGAAAACAGGAATCCATTTTGTTTGCACTGAGTCAAGTGGGGACGGAATGTTGATGGTGGCCCAGCAGAGGGCCTATGCATATGCTCCCTCAGTGGCAAGCAATCATGTTTGAATGTAGAGGCTTGGATTCTTGGATGCTGGCTAATCAGAGTCCTTTATGCAAATAGTCCCTCAGTGGCAATCAATCCCCCCTGTCTGGTGCCTTAGAATGTTGGAGTGCCGAGGCTGGCCAATCGGAGTCCTTTATGCAAATACTCCCAGTGGCAACCAATCATGTTGTTAGAATGTAGAGGCTGGGAGCCAATCAGAAAGCTGCCACATACGTACATAAAAATATACAAACAAACACTCTCTTTTATTATACAGATATACAGATTAATTGCCCTCCATTCAGGATGCTCTGGGCGATTTACACAAAACAATAAAAACAGGATTAAAACATAACACAGATCATAGATATAAAAGTTAAAATTACAAATCAAATGCTCTATTGAATAGCCAAGTCTTAAGTGCCTGGGTAAAAGGCCGCAGGTCACGTATAGCTCTCATATACGGTGGCAATGAGTTCCACAAGGCCGGGGCAGAGATAGAGAAGGCCCTCTGCCTCGTGCTAACAAGGCGTATTTCTCTGGGGCCTGGTATGTAAAGCAGATTATGTTGAGAGGGTCAAAGCAACCACTGATGGCCGTAGGGGGAAAGGCGGTCTCCGAGGTATGACGGCCCCTGGCCGTACAAGGCCTTAAAAGTCAGGACCAGCATCTTATAAAGAATCCGGTATTCTGTTGGCCGCCAATGCAGCTGTTGGAGAGTTGGTGTTGTGTGGCATTTCATGGGCGTTTGTGTAAGTAGCCTGGCTGCCGCGTTCTGGACGATGCGAATCTTCCGGGTCGTAGACCTAGGAAGGCCGATGTACAGTACATTGCAATAGTCCAGCCTAGATGTAACAGTGGCATGAATGACTGTTGCCAATGCCTCTCTTGTGAGGTATGGTGCCAGCTGCCTCGCCTGGCGCAGATGAAAGAAGGCCTGTTTCGTGACAGTGCAAAGAAAAACAAAGGTAGTTCCACAAGCAACAAACTCTCAAGAAGAAGCAAGCAATGGTCATAAGTTCAGTTCAATTATCAGTGCAGTTATATTTACATCAGTTATAAGAACATAAGAAGAGCCATGCTGAATCGGGCCTCAGCCCATCTAGTCCAGCATTCTGTGTCACACAGGGATCTCTAGCAGAAAGGAGGGCAAAACCCTCACCTGCTCCCGACCCCCCACAACCAGTACCCAGGGAAATCCTGCCTGCCTCCATCAACACAGAGGTGGCACTTGGATGTCCATTTCAGTAACTACTGATTCCCTTGGTATCCATGAATCTGTCTAATCCTGCCTTGAAGCTGTCCAGGCTGACAGCTGTCACAACCTCCTCTGGAAGTGAGTTCCATAACCCAATGACCCTCTGGGTGAAGAAATATTTCCCTTTATTAGTCCTAACTTTCCTACCTTGGAGCTTTAGGGAGTGCCCCTAGTCCTAGTGTTGTGTGACAGAGAAAATATTTTTCTTTATTTACCTTTTCTATCCCATGCATGATTTTATACACTTCGATCAAGTCACCTCTTAAACGCCGTCTTTCAAGGCTGAAAAGACCAAGGCGTTGCAACCTGATTTCATAAGGGAGCTGCTCCATCCCTTGGATCATTTTTGTTGCCCTTCTTTGTACCTTTTCCACTTCCGTTATATCCTTCTTGAGGTGCGGTGACCAGAATTGTACACAGTACTCCAGATGTGGCCTCACCATAGATTTGTAGACAGGCAAAACAACATTTGCCGACCTATTTTCGATTCCCTTCCTGATCATGCCAAGCATAGAATTTGCTTTTTTCGCTGCTGCAGCGCACTGGGTTGACATCTTCATTGAGCTGTCCACCAAAACCCCAAGATCCCTTTCCTGGTTTGTCTCAGAAAGCTTTGATCCCATCAGTTGATAAGTGTATTTGGGGTTCTTTGCCCGATGTGCATGACTTTACACTTGTTTAGGTTAAAATGCACTTGCCACTTTGTTGCCCATTCACTCAATTTCGAGAGATCTTTCTGGAGCTCTTTACAGTCAGTTTCATTTTTAACTACCCTGAACAGTTTAGTGTCATCTGCAAACTTTGCTACCTCACAATTTACTTCTACATCCAGATCATTTATGAATAAATTAAAAAGTAACGGTCCTAAAACTGAACCTTGGGTACGCCACTTTTCACCTCTTTCCATCCAGAGAAGTGTCAATTTATTACCACCCTTTGTTTCCTACAGTTTAGCCAGGTTCCAATCCAGGACAAGACCTGTCCTCTGATTCCATGGCTGAAGAGCTTATTTAGGAGCCTTTGGTGAGGGACTTTGTCAAAAGCCTTTTGAAAGTCAAGGTAAACAATATCGACTGGGTCCCCTTTATCTATGTGTTTATTTACACCCTCAAAGAATTCTATCAAGTTAGTAAGACATGATTTGCCTTTGCAGAAACCATGTTGATTTTCCTTCAGCAATGCCTGTTCTTCTATGTGCTTAGTAATTTTTTCTTTAATAATGGTTTCCATCACTTTGCCTGGAACTGAGGTTAGATTAACTGGCCTATAATTTCCTGGATCACCCCTGGATCCTTTCTTGAAGATCGGAGTTACATTTGCCTCCCTCCAGTCCTTGGGTACAGTGCCTGATCTTAGAGAAAGGTTATATATTTTGGCTAGAATTTCAGCAATTTCACACTTGAGTTCCTTAAGAACTCTGGGGTGGATGCCATCTGGCCCTGGTGATTTGTTGACATTTAGTTTAGTAAGGCATGTGAGAACATCTTCCTTGTTTATCTCTATCTGGTTTAATTCATTTAATTCCCTCCCTGAAAAAACTGACTCAGCTGCAGGCATATGTTGTCTGTCCTCCTGTGTGAAAACGGAGGCAAAGAAGTCATTTAGCCGCTCAGCAATCTCCTTGTCTTCACTTATTGTCCCTTTCTTACCATTTTCGTCAAGTGGCCCAACTGCTTTTCTAGTTGGGTCTCTGCTTCTGATGTACTTAAAGAAGTTTTTGTTATTTTTTAAAATGTTCTTAGCTATATGTGCCTCAAAATCTCTCTTGGCTTTCCTGACGATTGCTTTGCATTTAGTTTGCCAGAGCTTGTGTTCCTTTCTGTTCTCAGTAGGAAGAGCCTTCCATTTCTTAAATGAGTTTTTCTTCTTTCCAATCACATCTTTTACTTCATTTGTAAGCCATACCGATGTCCTCTTGGACTTTCCCGGCCTCTTTCTTATTTTAGGAATGCATTTTAGTTCGGCTTGTTTTAATGTATTTTTAAACAGTTTCCAAGCATTTTGGAGGGATTTGATTTTTTTACTGTTCCTTTTAGTTTGTTCTTTACTATTTTTCTCATTTTGGTGAAATTCCCTTTGTGAAAATTTAATGTCTCCGTGTTAGTTTTCACTGACAGTTTGCTATCCAAACTTAAGTTGAAGGTTATTGTGTTGTGGTCACTGGTACCTATGGGCTCAGTTACAAGGACATCTTGAACGAGATCTTGTTCATTAGTTAGCACCAAGTCCAGGATCCCCTTTCCCCTGGTTGGTTCCATGACCATCTGCTCAAGGGAATAATCAGCTAGCATGTCGAGGAACCTTGTCTCTCTTTCATGCGTAGAACAAGAATTTAGCCAATCTATTCGGGGATAGTTATATAACCTATTTAGCCAATTATCCAATAATCCATAGATAACAATGAAAATGTCTCAGTCCATTAAATAAACAAATATGTATAGACAAATTGTCTCTGTCGTTACTCACATCGGGAGGTCCTGGAGCTTTCTTAAAGTAAAATGTTCAATTGTCAGTTTAAGCCAGGGCTGTCCAACTGGCGGCCCGCGGGCTGTATATGGCCCCCCAGCCCCTTCCCCGCGGCCCCCTAAGTTATTTAATAAAAATAAATAATAATAATAAATAATAAAAAATACCTACTTCCGGGTTCAGCGCAAGTATCGCAAGAATACGCTATGCTCACGGGATTTCGCTGTTAACGCAGTGAAATCCCGTGTGGATAGCGTATTGTCGCGATACTCCTGGATCGCAGAGGCCCTCAGACGCGATTAGGACCTTCTTTGAGTCAGTCGATCGTCGCCTCTCTCGTCGTCCCGGGTACGACGCGTTTGGAAAAGGTAGGCCGAAGCAGGGGGCTCCTCAAGTATTCCCTCACCCCATCTCCCCTCATGTATTAAATATATAAAATCAAATATATTTAAAGATGAAATAAGGGGAGATGGGAGGATGGGAGGATTGAATTTAAATAAGGAGATGGGACTGAATGTATTTAATATTGAATTTAAATAAGGAGATGGCACTGTATGTATTTAATATTGAATTTAAATAAGGAGATGGGACTGTATGTATTTAATATTGAATTTAAATAAGGAGATGGGACTGTATGTATTTAATATTGAATTTAAATAAGGAGATGGGACTGAATGTATTTAATATTGAATTTAAATAAGGAGATGGGACTGTATGTATTTAATATTGAATTTAAATAAGGGGGGAGGGGAGGATGGCAGACATGTGGGGCATAAATATGCAATGAAATATAATAAATAATAATTAATTGTATGTTTGGGCCTCATTCTGTGTTCCATGCTTGCATCCTGCCCCTTTGTGAACATAAATAATAATTAATGGTGTGTTTGGGCCTCATTCTGTGTTCCATGCTTGCATCCTGCCCCTTTGTGAACATAAATAATAATTAATGGTGTGTTTGGGCCTCATTCTGTGTTTCATGCATGCATCCTGCCCCTTTTTGAACATAAATAATAATTAATGGTGTGTTTGGGCCTCACTCTGTGTTCCATGCTTGCATCCTGCCCCTTTGTGAACATAAATAATAATTAATGGTGTGTTTGGGCCTCATTCTGTGTTTCATGCATGCATCCTGCCTCTTTTTGAACATAAATAATAATTATTGGTGTGTTTGGGCCTCACTCTGTGTTCCATGCTTGCATCCTGCTCCTTTGTGAACATAAATAATAATTAATGGTGTGTTTGGGCCTCATTCTGTGTTCCATGCTTGCATCCTGCTCCTTTGTGAACATAAATAATAATTAATGGTGTGTTTGGGCCTCATTCTGTGTTCCATGCTTGCATCCTGCCCCTTTTTGAACATAAATAATAATTATTGGTGTGTTTGGGCCTCACTCTGTGTTCCATGCTTGCATCCTGCCCCTTTGTGAACATAAATAATAATTAATGGTGTGTTTGGGCCTCATTCTGTGTTCCATGCTTGCATCCTGCCCCTTTTTGAACATAAATAATAATTAATGGTGTGTTTGGGCCTCACTCTGTGTTCCATGCTTGCATCCTGCTCCTTTGTGAACATAAATAATAATTAATGGTGTGTTTGGGCCTCATTCTGTGTTTCATGCATGCATCCATAATCATTCAGTTCCATTGTTTTATTTAGTTATTTTATAATTAACTAGCTTAACCCGGCACGCATTGCTGTGCCCTATGTAGTAGATGTGGAAAAGTATGTAAGGGTTTGAAATGATGTGAGTGTGTGTTGTGTGTGTGTATATGTGTATGCTTGTGTGTAGGTATGGCTGTATGTGTGTTTAATATTTGTGTGTGTGTTTGTATTTGTGTCTGTGTATATGTGGGGGTGTTTGTGTGTCTGTGGGTTTGAGTGTGACTGTATGGGTTTGTGTATATATTTGTGTTTGTTGTTTTGTGTGTGTATATATTTGTGTGTGTGTGTATATATATGTATGTGTGTTTGTGGTAATGTGTGTGTGTGTGTATGTATGTTTATGTATATACAGTATATGTGTGTCTATGTATGTGTATATTTGTGTAGGTTTGTGTTCTTTTGTGCAGTATGTTGTGTTTTTTATCCATTTGTGTTTGTGTTTTTTGTTAGCTTGCCTGTGTCTTCCTTGTCCATCTGTTCTGGTTCCTGTTGGCCTCCTTCTCGCTGTCCTCTGGTGCCTCTCTTCCGTTCCCAGAAGAGGAGGGGAAGGGAGAGAGACCGTGCGGGCCCCTTTTGTAGGAGGAGGTGGAGGACGTGGGCCCGACCACAGCCCTCCTCCCTGCGAAGGTCGCTCTTTGGCCCACCCTGTGGCAGGAAAGTGGCGAAGGGGGAGCGATGACGGCAGCGCCATGGCCGCTCTTCTGGGCCCTTTGCGCTCTCCTCCGCCGGTTCCGTGGTGCTTCCTGAAGAGGAGGACAAAAGGGGGCCCTGCGCGATCTCTCTTCCTTCCCCCTCATCTTCTAGTAGTGGAAGGGAGGCGGTGGAGGAGAGCGAGAAGGGGGTGGAAGAGGCAGCCAGGGCGCCGCCGGTATCGCTCCCTCTGCGTCGCTTCCCTGTCGAAGGGTGCGCTCTCCTCTGCCGCCTCTCTTCCGCTCCCAGGAGAAAAGGGCGAAGGGAGAGAGATCGCGCGGGGCCCCCTTTCGTCCTCCTCTTCAGGGAGCAGCACGGAGGCGGCGGAGGAGAGCGCAAAGGGGCCGGAAGAACGGCCATGGCGCCGCCGTCATCGCTCCCCCTTCGTCACTTCCCTGCCACAGGGTGGGCCGAAGAGCGACCTTCGCAGGGAGGAGTGCTGCGTTTGAGAACGTTGATGTGGTCGGGCCCACGTCCTCCACCTCCTCCTGTGAAAGGGGCCCGCACGGTCCCTCTCCCTTCCCCTCCTGTGCTGGGAGCGGAAGAGAAGCAGCGGAGGAGAGCGAGAAGGCTATGAACTTCCTGTTAGTGTGTGAGGTATGTGTTTCCTGCCGGGTTTGGTTTTTGTGAGGGACAACTTCCGGGGGAGTGTTATTTGTGGGACAGGAAGTGGTTTTAGCGCCATTTTGTTTGTAGTTTTTTTGGGTTCCGGATGCCTCCATAGGTTTCCATGGGGTTTTTTGGGGCCGGTTTTAGGGGTCCTCGGAGGTATGTTTTGGGGTTTTTTTGTGCCACGATTGTTGGTGTTGGTTCGTGGAAATGTGTGGGGTGGGTTTTGAGGGTCTGGGTGTTATGGTGTGTCCGTGCATAAGCGTCAAAAGCGGACTCTCTCTTTTTATATATATAGATAATGCAACTAGGAATTGTAAGTAAATTGGGGGCGGGGCGGAGCCGGGGCGGGGCGGAGCCGGGGAGGGGACAGACCCTAAGGCCCCCCAGGTGATCAGTGACCGGAATTCAGGCCCCCGGTCCGGTAGAAGTTGGACAGCCCTGGTTTAAGCGATGAACAATGGAAAGAGTGGTAATCCACAATGTATTCAAAGCAATAGTAATCCAGTAAAGGTCAAGTCAAAAGCTCCGTCATGGTCGACGGTCAGGGGAATCCCTGCACAGACCTGTTTCGCCCCTACGGGCTTCTTCGGGACCGAGGATGCACTTCTGTGGAGCAGGGACGTATTTTCACCGATGCAAAATGCTAAAAAGTACAATAATTATAGCTAAGCAACAAAACAGCTTCTGTGTGGGACTACTAGGAATGTCTGTAGCCAAAAATACTGTCCTTAAGTATTCAAATTACATATACATAGAATGCGGCAAGAGCCTGCGGGTCAATGTTTCAGACAGGAAAGCGGCGCAAAAAACAAACTTACTGTATTTTTCGCTCCATAAGACGCAGTTTTTTTCCTTCCAAAGTAGGATGAAAAATCAGCCGTGTCTTATGGAGCGAAGATGCAGGCAGGGGGAGGCGCTGGAGCAGAGGGGGTGCGGCGATATACTCACCATCTGGAGACCGCCGCCTCTGTCGCCGCCTCTCCTCTTCTCTGGTCCGTTGCAGCAGCGGAGGGCGGACTCGAGCAAAGGGCGGGGGAAAAGAAGGAGCAAGAGGGGGAGCGAAGCAGCGTCGCGTCAGAGCCTCTGCGCGACGGCTCCTTTTCCTTCCCCCCGCCCTTTGATCACTCGAGCAAAGGGCGGGGGGAAAGAAGGAGCAAGAGGGGGAGCGAAGCAGCGTCGCGTCAGAGGGCTCTGACGCGACGCTGCTTCGCCCCGCCTCTTGCTCCTTTTCCTTCCCTCCGCCCTTTGATCACTCGAACAAAGGGCGGGGGGGAAGAAGGAGCAAGAGGGGGAGCGAAGCAGCGTCGCGTCAAAATAGTTTTTTTTCTATTTTCCTCCTCTAAATCTAGGTGCATCTTATCAGCAGGTGCGTCTTATGGAGCGAAAAATACGGTAAATAGGAGAAATTACAATTAACATCAGATGTTTAGACTAAGAGCTCATTAACAGATAGCTTATCATTCAACCCCAGCGGTGACTCGGATTTTAGGTTGATTATCCATTTGTTTTTGAGTTGTAAAAGTTTCTTTTTTAGGTCAATGTGTGGAGAAGGCTCGATCCGCTCAAGGACTGTTACATTAAAGTCTTCACAGCCGTGTTGGTTTGTTATGAAATGTTGGTAAAGAATGGAGGTGTCACTCTTGGTTCTAAAGCGTGACCTTTGTTCTTGTATTCGAATCCTGAGTTCCCTCCCTGTCTCCCCAACATAAAGACTACCACAAAAACACGTGAGTCAGTATATCACGTATTTCGATCCACAGGTGGCCCATGATTTTATTTTAAAAGTTTTATTGTTATAAGGACTGGTAATGTGGTCTTGTGTATTAATCAGTTTGCATATGGAACAATGTCCACATATGGAAGTGTGTAAAGGCGATGGAGGAGAATGTTGTTTGGGTCTGTGATCGGCGTGAATGAGAACATCTTTGATGCTTTGGGTCTTTTTATATGCTATCAGAGGCGGTTTTTCAAGACCTGGGATGGATTTAACAAGTGGCCAAAACTTTCTAATGGTTGAAACGATTTGTTTTGAATGTGGTGTGTATGTAAGTGGCCAGATAATGCGATCAATTTCAGTTTGAGGTTGTGTATCGAATAAGGAGGAGCGTGGTGTATTGCATACTTTATTGAAAGCTGATTCCAGTATATGGTGTGGGTATCCTCTCTGTCTGAGATTGTTTTTCAAGTGATTAGCATCTTTGATGAAGTCTCCGTTAGTGGAAGAGTTACGTTTAATGCGGAGCATTTGAGAAAAGGGTAAATTGATACGTAATGCTTGTGTATGGTGGGAGGAAAAATGTAGGAGGGAGTTACAACTGGTGGGTTTAAATAGGTGTATAAGCACACCTATTCTATATAATAAGTTTATAATGGTATGTTCTATAAACTGCACTCTATCTCTAATGTATTGATACTAAAACCATGGACAAAAATATATACGCCAATCACATATGTATACAAATCAACAATAATAGCTTGACATGATTCACATGCCTTTCCCACTACACAAAGAATGATTAAAAGAAAGGGAGAAGAAACCCTTGAGTAAACACTGTCGTCCTATCGATGGATCCGGGCTCTGTGTGATCCTGGTCATACCCGGACGTTGAACTCGGAGCCACGGATCGGCACTCCATTGCTTTGGGCTGGGGACGGCGCCTGGCTACAGCCTTGCCTTTGGGACAGGCGTTTCATCAGGACGGCAACGTTTCCTCTTTCATGTTGTACATTGTTTATTTAATAGAGGTCCCAGGAACTATTTTTCATGTGTATTATTTTTAACATATGGGACAAGGAGCTCCGCATTGACCAGGAAACTCTGCAGATGCACATGCCACACAGAGCCCGGATCCATCGATAGGTAATTAATTGAGTGTGCCTCTCCCTGCATTTGCAGGGACGGCAGTGTTTTCTCAAGGGTTTCTTCTCCCTTTCTTTTAATCATTCTCTGTGTAGTGGGAAAGGCATGTGAATCATATGTTAAGCTATTATTGTTGATTTGTATACATATGTGATTGGCGTATGTATTTTTGTCCACGGTTTTAGTATCACTACATTAAAGATAGAATGCAGTTTATAGAACATACCATTATAAACTTATTATATACAATAGGTGTGCTTATACACACCATTCAGTCTAGTGTTTTTGTGTGTTTGTTAGGTAAAGTGTCCCTCCTCCCCCTGCCAGGCCCCCTTCCCTCCCTCCTTCTCTGCCCAAAGCAGACCCTTCAAGGAGGGGGGGGGGGAGCCTCTTCCCCCAATTAGGGGACCAGGGTGAAGAAGAGTAAAACCCGGCTCTGCCCCAGAATGTGCCCACAGGGAGGAGGGAAGAGAGAGAGGGTGGCCTCCCACGCTCTTCAAGGGAAACCTCATAGTAAGTTTAGCAGCCACCTTCTTCGTGTGTGTGTGTTGTCTCGCCTTTGCCAAGCCATTGTTTTGCCAGGGAGGGAGGGGGGCAGAACGGGTGCTTTTGGTGTGTGTGTAGAAGAGGGAGAGAGCCATTCAGGAAGGGAGCCACCTGGGGGTTCTGTGTGGGAAGTTTGGCCCAGTTCTATCATTGGTGGGGTTCAGAATGCTCTTTGATTGTAGGGGAACTACAACTCCCAAATGGCAAGGTCTATTTCCCCTGAACTCCATCTGCGTTCATATTTGGGCATATTGAGTATTCATTTCAAGTGTGGTACAGATCCATCATTATTTGAGTCCACAGTGCTCTCTGGGTGTAGGTGAACTACAACTCCAAAACTCAAGGTCAATGCCCATCAAACTCTTACAGCATTTTCTATTATTTATGGGAGTTCTGTGTGGGAAGTTTGTGTCTTTCTGCCATTCCTGCCAGGATATCTATGTTGTGTTCATCGAAACAGGCCCAAGTATCACACTGAGTATATAAATACATTTAAAAACATATTAACTATATGTATTATTTTGTTAGAGTGTCATTTTGTGTCATTTTGGTTGGTGGTGTGTCCCAGGATTTTGCAAATGTAAAAAGTGTGCTGCAGCTCAAAAAAGGTTAGGAAACACTGTGTTAGGGTACCAACCACCCCGCTGCACTACAATTTCCCTGCTTGAGCTAGCCCGGATGATCTTGGGCCTGGCGTTGGAGTCCCAAGGGTTTATAGTGCTGGGGGACCTCAACTTTTATTAAATAAATTAAAATGAACAACACTTTTAACAAATATAAACTTATTAGTATTTCAGTGGGAAGTGTGGATCTGTTTTTGGCTGATGAGATAGGATTGTTGTTGTTGTTGAGTGCTTTCAAGTCATTTCAATCTTCGGTTGGCCCTGAGTGAGGGCCGGGTAAACGACCTTGGAGGGCCGTATCTGCCCCTCGGGCCTTAGTTTGGGAACCCCTGCTTTAGCTGGTTAAAATAATGGATAAAGTGAAATAATCACCCTCTTCTCAACTTAGAGCAGGGCTGGGCAATTATTTTTTCCAAGGGGCCACACGAGAGCCAAAAAATATTATGGAGGGCCGCACCTAAAGGCTGAACTAGATTCTAATCTACATTATTTATTTATTTATTTACTATATTTGCTATATATTACACATAATTAATACTAACATATTAATATATCAAGAAATATTCATATATTATTAGTATTAATATCATAATTATTATATTATAGTATATATATAGAGACATTATAATATATTAAATTATAATGTAATAAAACATTATTCTATTATATAATATATTATATTATTATAATAAAATTATTATAAAATAATAAAAACCACTAAAATTAAATTGAATTCAAGAAGAAAAGGTGCGAACCAAGATGAAGGCTGACATCCTCAAGAGAGGAAAGATCCCAAGATGGAATGGCCCAATGGACCCAGCCCAGAGGATGGCAAAGCGGACCCAGCTACCCCCGTAGCAGAGGAGAGCAGAGCAGCAGGTGATCGGAGGCTGCAGGCCTCCGCCCGCTCTCGCCCCGAGCCGTTCCCCAGCTGATCACCCTGCTATGGAGTGCCTGCCATCCCTGGAGGCAAAGAGGAAGGGGTGCCGCTGCCACCATCCCATCGCGTGCTCTGTGGGGCCTGTGTCAGCAGACAGGCCGGAGGAGCAGCGGCTTTGGAGTGCCTGCCATTCCTGGAGGCGATCCGGGCCTGCAGGGGGAGCAGTCGGCGATCTGAGGCGGCTGATCGCCCTGGCGACCCAGAAGACGATCAAGTCTTCCGGGTCACCAGGGCGATCAGCCTGCGCAGGTCACCGAGTGCTCCCGCTTCAGGCCGGGATCGCCTCCAGGAATGGCAGGCACTTCAAAGCCGCCGCTCCTCCAGCCTGTCTGCCGACATGGGCCCCACAGAGCCCGCGATGGGATGGCGGCAGCGGCATCCCTTCCTCTTGGCCCCGCCCCCGATGCCCTTCTCCCCGGGCTGGACAGAATCGGCTGCTGGGCCGGATCCGGGCTGTGGGCCGTAGGTTGCCCACACCTGGCTTAGAGGGTCACAGTCTAAGATTTGCGTGGCATGCCTATCTCTGGTACGGAAAGATTAGGCTAAACAACGGTTTCAGTAATCTGCTTGCAATCTGGAAGAGATATAAAGGAGGGATGGACAGAAAACCCTTGATGGTTATGCCCATTAGAAGCAGTCCAAAGGCCAATATTCAAGGACGAAATCAGATCCTATAGGGAAAAAGATCACTGGAACCTCCCAGGAAGAGAAGAGCTAGGCATCAACAATTGGTTTTGGTGTCATCAATTGACATTCATAAGAGATGCTCCTAAAGTAGGGTTTGAGGAAAGGAAATCTAAACGGGAGTGCATTTTCAATATGGGAAAGAAGGGCTTAATCTCCAGATTATATGAATACATCCCAGAGGCCAATTTAGAAGACAATAGAATCAAGCCTGTCATGGTCTCTTGGGACTGAGACTTGGGGGGAAAACATAGAAGAGAAATGGGAGTATCTCTGGGAAAAAGGGATTTACATTCTCAATTTCAGACACCATTAGAGAGAGAGAACTTAATACAACATACTTTGCAGAAGCAATATAAACCCAGAGTGACTTGCTAAAATGGACAGATCCCATAGAGGGGATTGCTGGAGACATGACAACAGAAGCGTACCCTTTACCATGCCTGGTGGTCATTCCTGATACTATCCGTCAGAATATCATGGTTTCTGGTGTGAAAATTGTTTATAGTTCAAACTATATAGTTTCAGAAATGCATGAGTTAGAACAATAGAGAGGTATAGAATAGAGTGCCACTTTGGGAGTTTCCTGTGCAAACCGGAAAAGAATGTGCTTGGTGCCGTGCGCTGAGCTGTGAACGGACAGGACTGGAGAATGTAGTGCACATATTTTGTAAATAAAGATATAGTGCCGCTTTCGTTGAAAGCTGAATTGACGAGTTCGGTGTTTTTCCAACTTGGTGCCTTCAAGAAGTTTGAAACAGCTGAGATAAGAACAGTGATTTATCTCAACATGCTTTGGGAGATGGTGGTCAGGCGTCCAGACAACGTGGCCTGTCCAGTGAAGTAGAGGAGCATCGCTTCAGTGCTGGTGGTCTTTGCTTCTTCCAGCACGCTGACATTTCCCCGCCTGTTTTCCCAAGAGATTTGCAGGATTTTTGAGAGGCAGTGCTGATGGAATCATTCCTGGAGTTGCATGTGACGTCTGTAGAGAGTCCACGTCTCACAGGCATATCGCAGGGTTGAGAGGACAATGGCTTTATATACAAGCCCCTTTGTCTCTCCTACGAATGTCCCGGTCCTCAAACACTCTCTGCTTCAATGGGAAAAATGCTGCTCTCATGGAGCTCAGGAGCTTCAGTGTCAATGTTGACTTTTGTGGAGACGTGGCTGCCAAGGTAGCGGGTATGGTCCCCATTTTGTAATATTACACCATTAATTAATAGATTATATACAAATGGCCAAGCTGTCTAAGGTAAAAATGATGAGGTGGGGAGGTAGGGTCTTGGTTGGCTGCAAGATTCCTTTGGGGAAAGACGGGCATCTGATTTTGAATGCTCAGGAAGGAGATCTGGAACCTGAATCTGCACCCAATAATTTCCATCGCTGCCTCGAAGCCGTTACTGGATGGCTGCGAGACAGTAGGTTGAAGGTGAATCCGGCAAATACAGAGATCCTGTGGCTTGGTCGCCTGGGCGGTACGGAGGTTCAGCTTCCGACCCTGGACGTCGTCAGTTAAGAGCCTCGGACGTCGTCAGTTAAGAGCCTCGGTGTTACTTTCGACCCTCAGCTGTCGATGGAGACTCACATCTCCACCCTCAGCAGAGTGGCATTTTCTCATCTACGTCAGGCGAAGAAGCTGGCCCCCTATCTATCCTGCCGCGACCTGGCCACAGTGGTCCAAGCTACGGTCATCTCAAGGCTAGACTAACGCTCTTCACATTGGCCTTCCTCTGTCGGTAATCCGGAAACTTAAGCTGGTGCAGAACGCTGCAGCTCAGTTGCTTGCGGGTGTCCCAATGAGCTGCCATATCACACCCATCCTGCGTGAACTGCACTGTCTCCCTGTGGAATGCCGGATTACCTTCAGAGTGCTGGTTTTGACCTTCAAGGCCTTGAATGGCCTGGGGCCAGTGTACCTAAGGGACCGCCTTATCCCATACTGTCCCAACAGATCCCTACGCTCAGAGATGCAAAATCTCCTCGTGGTCCCAAGTACCAGGGTTTACCATCTGACTGCAACAAGGAGACGGGCTTTCTCGATCATGGCTCCAATCCTCTGGAATGCGTTGCCCTTCGAAGTCTGGGACCTTCAGAGTCTGTTAGCTTTTCGGAAGGCTTGCAAGACCCTACGGTTCCAACAGGCCTTTGGGTCTGAAATTGTTCGGCTTCTCCTGATACTATGTGTATTTAATTGCTATTGTTTTTATCCCGTATATGGTTTTAAAATGTCTGTTTTAATCCCTGTTTTATCTTGTAAGTTGCCCCGAGCCAACTGGGAGTGGCGACGAATACATTTGAATAAATAAATAAATAAATTGTGGGATGGTAAGCAGCCCAGTACTCCTTGTGTGCCTCAGCATTTAGCACAGTGTTTCTCAACCTTCCTAATGCTGCGACCCCTTAATACAGTTCCTCATGTTGTGCTGACTCCCAGCCATAAAATGATTTACGCTGCTACTTCACGACTACGTCACAACTTTAATTCTGCTACTGTTATGAATCGTAGTGTAAATATCTGATATGCAGGATGTGTTTTCATTCACTGGACCAAATTTGGCACAAATACCCAACATGCCCCAATTTACTTACTTAGGCCATCTGTCGTAGCTGAAGGTTGATGATCTTCCAGATGTGGTGTTTTGGCGGTGGGTCTGCAGATGTCTGTGGAGCACTATTCTTGACTCGCATGTTCTCCTGCAGTGAAGACATCGGTTTTCAGATGGCAATGATCTTCACTGGTTGGGGGCTGTTTTTGAATTCTGGAAGTTGTAATTCACCAGCACCGAAAAGGAAGAGAAGGACAGGTGGAGAGATCTTCAGCCTTCTCTGTCAAAAAGGTTCCTACGACCATCAGAAATATGTATTTTATGATGTTCTTTGGCAACCCCTCTGAAAGCCCTCTTGCTGCCCCCCAAGGGTCCCGCCCCCTACGTTGAGAAACATTGCCTTATATGGACCTGCCTGGTCAGTGAGATCTTCAAGAGAGGCCCTTCCCTTGGTCCCACTTCCACGTCAAGCTTGGTTGGTGGGAATGAGAGAGGGGGCCTTCTCGGTGTCTGCCCCTCGACTCTAGAACTCCCTCCTCAAGGAAGCCCAAATGGCCCCCTCCTGGCTGTTTTCCTGACTGCAGCAGGCTAAACTTTTTTTATTCAGGCAGGTTTTTAAAGAAGAAGATTGTAAAGGTCAATTCAGGGAGTGTTGTGGTTTTGAACCTTGAGTATGTTTTAATGGCTTTTATTTGGTTTATATTTAATTCTGTTTTAATGTCTGAATGTTTTTATGTTTTAAATTGTATGCTGATGTTTTATGCTCAGCTGCTTTGAGTCTGCATGAGGGGAGATAAAGCAGGCTATAAATCAATATAATAGTAACAATCTTTCACTTCTTTCTTAACCAGGTAAATGAGGATTCTGTGGAGCCACCTCTTGGATGCAGGAAAGAAACCAATAATATAGGAAGAAGAAATCCTCTCAAGGAGATGATCTCGCAGAATTCTTGACCTCACAGATAAGAAAGAAAAAAGGAGACAAGTATCTGTATTGCAATTAAACACCCTTATTACTGTTGATATGGTGAAGAAATCCTATACATGCATAGAGTGTGGAAAGAGTTTTGCTCGGAGTGACCATCTACGTTCACATCAAAGGACTCACACTGGGGAGAAACCCTTTAAATGCCTGGAGTGTGGAAAGAGTTTCTCTCGGAATGACCATCTACGTTTGCATCAAAAGACTCACACTGGGGAGAAACCCTTTAAATGCCTGGAGTGTGGAAAGAGATTCATTGAGAATGGAAGTCTACGTAAACATCAAAGGATTCACACTGGGGAGAAACCCTATACATGCCTGGAGTGTGGAAAGAGCTTCTCTCGCAGTGTAAGTCTACGTCATCAAAGGACTCACACTGGGGAGAAACCCTATACATGCCTCAAGTGTGGAAAGAGTTTTGCTCGGAGTTCACATCTACGTTCACATCAAAAGACTCACACTGGGGTTAAACCCTATAAATGCCTGGAGTGTGGACAGAGCTTCTCTGAGAATGGAAATCTACGTAAACATCAAAGGACTCACACTGGGGAGAAACCCTATACATGCCTAGAGTGTGGACGGAGCTTCTCTGAGAATGGAAATCTACGTACACATCAAAGGACTCACACTGGGGAGAAACCCTATAAATGCCTAGAATGCGGAAAGAGTTTTGCTCACGGTTCACATCTACGTGAACATCAAAAGACTCACACTGGGGAGAAACCTTATAAATGCCTGGAGTGTGCAAAGACCTTCAGTTGTAGTGCAGACCTACGTTCACATCAAAGGACGCACACTGGCGAGAAACCCTATACATGCCTGGTGTGTGGAAAGATTTTCGCTCAGAGTTCACATCTACGTTCACATCAAAAGACTCACACTGGGGAGAAACCCTTTAAATGCTTGGAGTGTGGAAAGAGTTTCACTTGGGGTGCAGCTCTTCGTTCACATCAAAAGACTCACACTGGGGAGAAACCCTATACATGCCTGGAGTGTGGAAAGAGCTTTACTCACAGTTCAAGTCTACGTTCACATGAAAAGACTCACACTGGGGAGAAACCCTATATATGCCTTGAGTGTGGAAAGAGTTTCTCTCAGAGTGGAAATCTACGTTTACATGAAAAGACGCACACTGGGGAGAAACCCTATATATGCCTTGAGTGTGGAAAGAGCTTCGCTCGGAGTTCATATCTACATTCACATCAAAGTATTCATACTGGGGAGAAACCCTATAAATGCCTGGAGTGTGGACAGAGCTTCACTAAGAATGGAAGTCTTTGTAAACATCAAAAGATTCACACTGGGGAGAAACCCTATACATGCCTGGAGTGTGGAAAGAGTTTCGCTCGGAGTTCACATCTACGTAGACATCAAAAGACTCACACTGGGGAGAAACCCTATACATGCCTAGAGTGTGGAAAGAGTTTCTCTCAGAGTTCATATATACGTTTACATCAAAAGACTCACACTGGGGAGAAACCCTATACATGCCTGGAGTGTGGAAAGAATTTTGCTCATAGTTCACATTTACGTTCACATCAAAGGACTCACACTGGGGAGAAACCCTATACATGCCTGGTGTGTGGACAGAGCTTCACTTGGAGTGCAGCTCTACGTTCACATCAAAGGACTCACACTGGGGAGAAACCCTATACATGCCCGGAGTGTGGACAGAGCTTCACTCAGAGTTCAGGTCTACGTACACATCAAAAGACTCACACTGGGGAGAAACCCTATACATGCCTGGAGTGTGGAAAGAGTTTCTCTCAGAGTGGAAATCTACGTTTACATGAAAAGACTCACACTGGGGAGAAACCCTATAAATGCCTCGAGTGTGGACAGAGCTTCACTGAGAATGGAAGTCTACGTAAACATCAAAAGATTCACACTAGGGAGAAACCCTATACATGCCAGGAGTGTGGAAAGAGTTTTGCTCGGAGTTCACATCTACGTTCGCATCAAAAGACTCACACTGGGGAGAAACCATAATGTGAACACTGGTGGAGTTTGGGTAAAATAGACCTTGAGATTTGTAGTTGCTGGGATTTATAGTTCACCTACAATCAAAGAGCATTCTGAACCCCACCAACGGTAGAATTGGGCCAAACTTCCCACGCTGAACCCCATGACAAACAGAAAATACTGTGGTTTCTGGTGATCTTCAGTGACTTTTCCGACACCCCTCGCGACCCCCCAGGGTTCCTGACTCCCAGGTGGAGAAATGCTGCCTGCCTGAAGGCCGTCCAGACCAGCTACCTTCACCAGGGGAAGAAAACATAAAGCCCTCCTGACAAAGAGCCATACAGCCATGGATGGACATACAGTGTTTCCTTGGTATATTGTGTTTCGGTTATTGCGGACTCGCCGTTTCGCAAGTTTGCAATAAGCGGGGGTGGGGTGCCAAGGGGCGGAGGGGAGCCAGGTGCTGGCCTTACCCTGTCTCCACTCAGTCGGCAGCGTCTTCATCCTCTTCTCAGACCAGGCCTCAGACCAGCCTGGCAGTGCCATCAACAGCACCCAAGGGGCCTCCGAGGTGGGGAGCAGCAGCCTCAGCGAAGAGGACGAGTGCTCCCGAGTGGGTGGAGCGTGCCTCCTTCGCAGATTATCACTTAATCCTGGAACGGATCACCCGCGATAAGTGAGGGAGCACTGTATATGATTCACAGAGACACATAAATGTATATGACAGCTATAGTATCATAGATTTGAACGGGATCTCTAAAGAAGGACAGTTATATGTTGCCTGTTCTAGAGAGGGCAAACCAGACAGTCTCTGCATCAACACTGATAAAGAAATAACAAAAAATACTGTTTACCCACAAGCATAAAGACATTGCATATATTGGAAACCAACAGTTTTTCATTACTTTATTTTCTAGATCAACAGACGGCCACAGCAACGCGTGGCAGGGAACTGCTAGTATATGTATATAATATACTAGTATAGGAATATATAGATATAAGCTTCATATAATTTTTACTGTATAATAATAATAAGTGCAGTTTTCGGCCGCTTCTGTGACTGTTCATGTGTATTTTGCTTCTGTATCCCACTTGTCAATGGATGTCCAGAATCAGCAGCATCCACCGTGGTCCTTTTTATCCTGGGCGACCACCGAGCCAGTATAGACTTTGTTTTGGTTTGATTCTCCATAGTGCTAATGGGTTTGGTGGTCTTAGTTCCACTCCTCAGCTGAGACCTCTCTGGCTTGGTTGGACCCGCTGGTAGTTACACTACTGCCAGCACAGCTCTCAGCATCCTTGGAGCAGTTAAGCCCCCACCACGACAAGGTGGCACCCATCGGAGGGCATGCACTTGCAGAATATGTAAAGGGAAGTGAAGAGCCTGCATGGATTGAAGTCAATAATCAGAAACTTGTGAAAGCACAGCAGACAAAGAATCAGTACAAGAAAACTGCCCTAGAAACCAGAGCTGACAGCTGGCACAACAAAGCAGTTCCTGGACAAAACTGAAGGAAAAGCTGACAAGGAGAAGACCTGGTGATGGCTCACGAATGGGACCCTGGAGAAGGAGAGCGAAGAAGGCCTGGTTCTTGCAGCCCAGGAGCAAGCCATCAGGACAAAGGCCATTAAGGCCAGGATTGATTGAAAAATCCGCTGATGACCCAAAATGCAGACTTCAAGGAAGCTGATGAAACCATGGATAATCTCAGCTGCTGCAAGAAAATCACACAGACGGACTACAAAACAGAGGCACAACTCTGTGGCCCAAAAGATTCACTGGAACTTATGTCACAAGGACCACCTGCGAGTAGTAAAGAACTGGTAAAGGGATCCTCAACCTGCAAAAGTAGTAGAAAATGAACACGCAAAAATACTGTGGAACTTTCAAACCCACTACCAATAGTAATTATCCAAGACTAACCAAAGCAAACAATTACGGAGACCCGTGTATATGCATGCTATTAATGTATACTATATTGACAAGTTTGCATAGACTCCTTTATGACGACTATAAACATCATTCCAACATCAATATAAACCACAATTCAACATTACAAACAAATAGCGCCTATCCAATTGTCCTGTAATTGAGTGTCTATGAATATGGAGCACAAACTACATAAGGGTCTGAGTTCAATAGTATTCCATCCAATATGCAGGTCCAAAATCCACAATATACGCCCTGTTTGTGAACTCCAAAGATGTAGGTCGCACTCCTAAATTCCGGTCGGACAACGGCTGGAGAAGCGGGTATATTCAAATACCCAAAGCGGAGACATATTAAGGGAGATATGTCAAATCCCTGGATCTTATCAGCCTCGCAGCGGTGTTCAGATGATTACTGTCTCCTTGATGGGAAATCTGCCGACGGGGAAACAGTTTAGCCTACTCCTGGCCTGGAAAAAACCCGTTTCGCATTCGCTTTGTCAGGGCAGTATCGATGTTGAAGGTTAGCGGCGTCCAAGCAAATTATAATTTTACGCTGTTATAAAATATAATATATATCATCAATAAATTATGCAATATTCAATAAGTGTATAACTTTCTCCTACAACTTACAAGGGTAACATCAATCAGAGCAATCCATAATATAAATACTACAACAGTGCTGTCCAACTTCTTCCGGCCCAAGGGCCGGAAGAAGTGTCACTGATCACCTGGGGGGCCGTAGGTGATCAGTGAGTGGGGGCGGGGCCACTCGCGGGGGCGGGAGCACTCGCTTACATAGCCCCACCTCTTTCCCCCCGCCCGTGCCCTTGCCCGGATCCCGGGAGCCGGCACGCGCGGGGGGAAAGAGGATCGATGAAGGAGGAGGCTGTCAGCTAATTGCCTCCTCCATCAATCCTCTTTCCTCCTGCCCGCGCCCTTGCCCGGATCCGGGGCGCCGGCGCACGCGGGGGGAAAGAGGATTGATGAAGGAGGAGGCGCCAGCTGATTGCCTCCTCCTTCATCAATCCTCTTTCCTCCCGCCCCGCGCCCTTGAGGATCCGGGCGCCGGCGGAGGAGGGATCAATCAGCTGACAGCCAATCAGCTGACAGCCTCCTCCTCCCCCCCTCCCCCCGCGCGGCTCCGATCGCGAGCCGCGGTGCGGGGAGGGGAAGAAGGAGGGGCGAAGGAGGAGGGGCCAGCTCTCTTCCTCCTCCCTGTATCACCGCCTTCTCCCTCTCACGGCGCCGCCAATGCAATGCAGTTTGCAGCGGCGCCGCCGAGAGAGGGAGAAGGGGGCGATACAGGGAGGAGGAAGAGAGCTGGCTCATCCTCCCTACACCGCCCCCTTCTCCCTCTCTTGGTGCCGCCGATGCAAACTGCATTGCATCGGTGGCGCGGAGAGAGGGACGGAGGGGGCGGTGCAGGGAGGAGGAGCTGGCTCACTTCCTCCTCCCTGCCCCGCCTCCCCCTCCCCCCGGCCGCCATTTTTTTAAAAAAATTTAGATTTTTAAAAAAATAAAAAAAAAAATGGCGGCCGGGGGCATAGCAGGGGCCGTGTCCAACAGGCTGGGGGGCCGTGTACGGGCCCCGGGGCGCCAGTTGGACAGCCCTGTACTACAACATTACCTTAACAAATCCATTCAAATGATACAAGAGACTGCAAATGCGGTGTCCTCCCAAGCTTGGAAGTAGCTAGCTCTGCTAATTACATTCCTTATATCTTATCTTTAGGAACGCAGTCAGGTGTATTCAGGTCAAAAGGGCGGAGAAATTGAGCTGATCATTAAGCCCTGAGGGCCATTCGGAGGATAATTTGACGATCCACCCTGTTTCAGCTTTAAGTAACGCTTTCTTGATGTTACCATGAGGTTCTACAGTAACTCTTTCCAATCCGATGACTCGCATATGCTCACTTTCATGTTTAGCCTCCTTAAAATGTCTATAAAAATAGGACTCCTCTGATCCATTTCTAATTTTTGACTGATGCTCTCCTATTCTAATTTTCAGCATTCTATTCTATCAAGTTTATTGCAATAACAGAAAATCCCATATATTAATTTTTCCTAGGAACACATGCAGAAATCCTTCAGTTTGAATGTCTTAGTATGTCCTGAATTAGTCACTTCCTTTCTTTTGTCAATATACCTACAATATTTACAATGCCCGCATGGGTATGTGCTGTGAATGTATAATGTATAATTAATGTGGTGAAATGTAAATTGTATGATGCAATGTATGTATGATGTTACTGGATGGTTGCGTGCCAGCAGGTTGAGGGTGAATCTAGCAAAGACGGAGATCCTATGGCTGGGTCGCCCGGGCGGTGGAGAGATCCAGTTGTCTACCCTGGATGGTGAAG
Organism: Anolis apletophallus; assembly: GCA_030556195.1. Taxonomy (NCBI): domain Eukaryota; kingdom Metazoa; phylum Chordata; class Lepidosauria; order Squamata; family Anolidae; genus Anolis; species Anolis apletophallus. The sequence goes on along the minus strand of JARBWK010000109.1, from coordinate 47,084 downwards.
CATTATGCCCGTCATGTTTGGTAAAGAGTCTGGGGGTCTCTTTAGACCCTCTGCTAACAATGGAGGCCCAGGTCTCCACTGTGAGCAGAGTCGCATTTTTCCATCTGCATCAGGCTAGACGGACTGGCTCCCTACTTGTCTAGGAATAGCCTGGCTATTTGTTATTTATGTATTTACTAGCTGTACCCGGCACACGTTGCTGTGCCCTATTTAGGAGATGCGAGAAAGTCTGAGTATGTAAGGGTTTGAATTGTTGTTAGTTATGGTGTTGAAGTGAATTGTGTGTTTTATGTTTGTGCCTCAGCTCTTTGCCTGCAGTCCTTCGGGTTTGACTTGTACCATGGCCAGGACGGACCAGCTTGGGGAGGGCTTGTCCTGTCAGGGGATCTCTATCTTCACAGGTGCGTCCAGTGTCTGTTGGGGGGGCTTTCCTCATGGACAGGCCATCTGAGGGAGCTCTTCCAGCGCTGGGCATCAGAAGGTACTTGGTGATGACCTCCATCCCTTGGAGCCAGCATATAGAGGGGCTGGAGCACCCTCCTTGGCAAACCCCATTGTTGCTGGATGGTCCTCTTATTAATGTGGAATTCCAAGCCACTGGAGATCTTTTGGGAAAGGAAGAAGAGCTCCCCTTGAATGGTGTTGATCTCCATCATGGTCTTCTGATTTGAAAGTGTTGGAGGAGGCTCTGGCACTCCTCTGACAGTTTGTTATGGGTCGGAATGTTCATGTTGGCTGGCCAGTACAGCAGTTATGCAAATCCGCCCTTATTGGCAGCCAATCATGTTGTCAGAATGTAGAGGCTGGGGGAGTCTTTGGCAGCCCCGGAGGATGCTGGGAAATGTAGGTTTTTTTACTCGTTGTTTTGGGGGCCTTTTAGGTTTTGTGGGGGAAGTTTCTTTGCTACAAACGTACCTTGCTTGAGGCCTATTTCTGTTGGCAAGTTTTGTGTTTCTGCGTTGTAAGGTTTCTCTGTTTGAGGTAGTCTTCACATGACGACTGTTCCTTTATATATATAGATTTCCAACATTTCTACCCTGTTCTTCTCTACCCCCGAGGGGGGACTCAGAGCGCCCTAACAAAAGGCACAATTCGATGCCAACATAATAAATACAATATAAAACCAAAAACATACAACATTAAAACACATTAAAATACAATTAACATTAACACATCATACACATTCTCTTAAGTTAAAAACAGTATTTCATCCATAACAGGAGTATTGAGCCATATCCATCAACCTGTTGTTACAAATCCAGTCCAAAGTGCTGTATTGCGCTAATGTGCAAACGCTTGATCCCACGCTTGGCTACGGTGATCCAGGCTACGGTCATCTCAAGATTAGAGTACTGTAACACCACTACATTGGCCTGCCTCTGTTGGTGATCTGGAAGCTTAAGCTCATGCAAAAATGCTGCTGCCCGACTTCTTGCCGGGGAGCCGGCGAGATGTCATATTGCTCCAATTCTGCAGCAGTTGCACTGGCTGCCGATTGAGCACCGGATTACCTTCAAAGTATTGGTTCTCACCTTTAAGGCCTTATATGGTCCAGGGCCGGCGTACCTGAAGGACCGCCTCACCTCCTACGAACCCTAGAGATCACTTCGTTTGGAAGACCAAAACTTGTTTGAATTCCCAACTTTAAGACTTTCCGTCTTGTGGCCACCAGGCGCAGAGCCTTCACGATTGTGGCTCCATACCAATGGAATGCCTTGCTGGCAGAAACCCGAGCTCTGCGAAGCTTACCTTCCTTTCGGAGGGCATGCAAAACATTCTTATTCCGGCAGGCATTCGAATCCTGCTGATTGGTGATTTCTTTGTTTCAATTTGGTTTTTATGTATATTGTTCTGCTTTTATGTATATTGCACTGTAAACTGCTCCGAGCCCTCTGGGAGTGGCGGTATATAAGTTGGAATAATAAATAAATAAATAAAATAATGTATGTACTTGGATTTCATCAGCCACTAATGACTATGCAGTTCTGGATTCTGGGTGCTGAAAGAGTTAAAGAGGTAGCTTGAGAGATGATGCAAGAAGCTGTGGCCTGTATATGCAGGAGGGCTCTAATCCTTCATTCTTTCTTCCCATGTGGCTGATAGTTGGATGTCTGATAAGTTTGTTCCAGTAAAGCTGTTTTCTCATACCGGGTCTACAGAAGTCATTCTTTCCTACCTCATAGCAGCACAATTCTCAACAAAGTGCTTATGGGCCCTGCTATAACCTTCTGAACTGTGCTGAGGCTTGCTAGAGGTGGAGTTTGGACAAGAGACCTGTGCAGAGCTGAGTGTTGGATTTCTGGAGCTTTTGAGGAGTGACGCTGTGTCTTCGGAGGAAGGCTTGTGTCCAGAGACGATCTGAACAGCAGAGCGTGCTGAGCCTGATTTATGGACAGACCAGACGTGTGGAAGCAGTAAAGTAATAAAGCTGTTTATGCTGGGAAGCTGAGAAGACTGCCAGAAGCCATCTGGGAGTACACTAATTGTGTGGAAATCCATTGGCTGGGCTTGATTCTGGGAGCGGAAGTCTTCTGTTTGGAGGTGAGAATGACTGCTTCCAATCCACTGGCTGTTATAGAGAAGCTGACTGACCATAACTGCAAATAATGGTCTGTGTGCATTGGGAGTCTCCAAGCCAGAGAGGTGCTACAGAACACCAGTTTAGTCCAGTGATCATTGTATACGAAGAGTCTACTGGCAAAGAAAGGCGTGCACAAAACCATTTCAGTATGCAGGCGCATTTTGGAGGAAATGGAAAGAGATTTTGTGCAGGAAGAAAAGTGATTACCAACCTGAGGGGCATGCAGAGAAGGGGCATTGCCTGGCTGAGGGGGAGCCATTGGAGGAGGAAGACAGACGTGTGTTTGAGAAGGAGCAGCAAGGAGGATGCCAGTTTGAGGGGCAGTCGCCGCTGAAGCCGATGCTGGAAGGAGCAGAGGAGCCTGTCCTTGGGTGTGTGCGTGTGGTAACTACAAAGAGGTGCTATTCCTGTAATAAGCCGGGACACCTGGCCAGAGATTGCAAGGCCAAGAAGATGCAATCGAGAGGAGGCTTCTATGCCAGAGGGGGCTTCTACAGAGGCAGAGGTCGTGGTGGTGAGAATGCTGGAGCCAGAGTAGTGATGGTAGCAACAGGAGATGTGACCAGTGACCAGAGTGACAAATGGGTTCTTGATTCAGGAGCCACTCATCACATCACCAACAACCTGTCCAACCTGAGGAATGTCGAGACCATGGATGGAGCATCAGTCTCACTGGTGGATGGATCATTACAACTGTTTAGTCAATATGGAACTTGTTATATTTCTTGTTTGAGGCTGTATTGGCAAAAGGTTTTGTATGTGTCACAGATGAAATCTAACTTGTTAAGCGTAGCTGTATTGACTGATCATCAGTACAAAGTGTCTTTCAAGGGTATCGTTACATACATGACAGAAGATAAATTGGTTGGGAAAGGAGTCAAAAGAAACAAAATGTACAAAATGTTTGAAAAAGTTAATAGTATTGGAGAAGACAATGTTGAGGTCCTGTGTGTAGGTAGCAAGATACAACACGATAGTTGCTTACATTTATTTCATCGTGTAATGGGCCACGCTAGTTTAGAAATTTTGAAGAAAACACTGACTCTATGTCCTGATTTTAAAATGGAGGAGTGTTATTTTGATTTGCAATGTGTTATTTGTGAGGAGGTGAAGAAAGTGCCAATAAAATGTCACAAAAGGTCTAAGATAAAAGTTAACAGGCTGTTTGAAAGAGCACAGGTATATATTGACGGCCCCATGGAGAAAAGTGCTGGTGGTTCACAATATGTAATGCTGTTTGTAGAAAGATTGAGTAGATTTGGGCATGTTTATTTCTTGAAAAATTTCTCTGATGCAAAAGACAAATTGGCAAGTTGATTAAATTTAATTGAACATGGGTGTGATCAAAAATTAGGTACATTGATTTTGGATCAAGGTATGGAGATTTGTGTACAGAGATCAAACAACTTCTGAGGGCCAGAAATGTGGATTTTGTAGATATTGGAGAATTTTCAAATGAAGAAGGTATAGCATGGAAAAGAATGCAAATGTTGAGACAAATGGAGAAATGTATTCTAAAAGATAGTAAATTTTCACGGGCTTATTGGACTGAAATAATCCATACTTGCAATTATCTAACAAACAGGTTGTGGGATGAAAGTGTACAGAACATACCTTTTAGGAAAATGTACAATCGTGTTCATTGTTTCAAATATCAGGTTATTTGGGCAAAAAGCCAATGTCCTATTGTCAGCGCAAGAGAGAAATCACAAGAAACAGAAACACCGAGAAATGCGTTTCCTAGGTTACGGAAAACATTGCTACAGATTTTTGGATACTCCTGAAACAGTAAAATTGTCTAAAATAGCGTATTTTGAGAAATTAGAAGATTGGAGTGAATAAGATGCAAGAATAAGCATTGCATGACGGTGGAAATCGAAGGAAACGGCTACAACTGATGGATGGATAGAGAAGGCTATGGACATTATGAACACGGATTTATTGACACAAATTATTGCCCAAAACAGGTCATCTTCAAACAAAACAAACTGGAATAACTTTATAGATTTCTTTAAAAAGAATAATTACACACACACACACACACACACATATAATATGATATAAAAAATCCAAAAGATCAAATATAAACCAGAATGGGAAAAGATCTAAGACAGGTTTAAGAAACAATAGTAGCTATCACAAAGCGATCAGGAAGTAATAAAAAGAATGTTTTATGTTCGTTTGGGTGAGGATGTCTAGGGTTTACTTGTCTTGTTTTATTTTGTTTTAGATGTTTTATTATTAATGGCGTAATGTATATGGATATGTCTCTGTGTTTTATGTATTATTGTCCTAGTTGTATTTGTATGTTGGTACATGGGTGTTGTCTTCAGGAATAAAAATCAAGTTTTTAAAAAAAGAAGATTGGAGTGAGATACATTTAAACACAAGAGTGTTTGCATGGTTTTCCAAGGTCTAGAAACAGTACAGTGCACGAGGAAAGTGTGAAGACATCTAGTGGTGTAAGCGAGCAACAACAGATAGTCAAGACAGAGGTTGCATCACCTGCAAAGGAATTGATTGCATCAGAAAGAAAAGATACACCCAAGAAACAGATAGTAACACAGAGGGAAAGAACACAAACACCTCAAGGAAAGGTAACACCTAAAAAGATTAAGCATGAGGTGACAGAGGAGGAAGTAAGACAAATTAGTGCAAAACAAAACATTAAAAAGAAAGAAAAGAAGTATGTACTTATCCCATATTTAAGTCAGCCAGGGAAATTTCACAAAGTTCCAGTTGGAGCTAATTTCACTTATAGTGATGATTGTGTAACTTGTGGAGAATAGAAACATTTGTGTCTTTGAAGAAATGTGTAAGATGTGAGATGTGTAATGTGCCTATGTTGTGTATAGAAAGAAATGCAATGATATGTTGAGTGTAATGATTCTGAATTAGATATATGTGTTTTGTGTTATGTTTATTCATGATTAAGAGTGTTAAGTACTTCCTGCAGATATGAAATGATATAGTGTTGATGCTGTATATAGTAAGATAGAATTGTATTGACTAAGGAATTGTAATAAGAAGTGATTCAAAGAAGTTTAAGATGAATAGAATTGTAGTTAAGATACATGCTTGGATATTGTGTAAATAGCAGAACAGGAATTTACATTTCAGAGGGGGATTGTGAATGTATAATGTATAATTAATGTGATGAAATGTAAATTGTATGATGTAATGTATGTATGATGTAATGTATGTACCTGGATTTCATCAGCCACTAGTGCTGGGTGCTGAAAGAGTTAAAGAGGTAGCTTGAGAGATTATGCAAGAAGCTGTGGCCAGTATATGTACGAGGGCTCTAATCCTTCATTCTTTCTTCCCATGTGGCTGATAGTTGGATGTCTGATAAGATTGTCTTTTCCAGTAAAGCTGGTTCCTCATACCGGATCTACAGAAGTCATTATTTCATACCTCATAGCAGCACAATTCTCAACATGTGCCCGGGCTCAAGGTACTCTGTTTAGGCGTCTTATTATATTTCGTGTGTATTAATAGGTCCTTTATATTGCGTGTCCTTTTATATGCTACCATTGAGTACTTTTCCAACCCTTTAATTGTAGATATGATAGGCCAAAGCCTTTTTACTATACGTTCAATATTTTTACTACGTTGAGTGAATGTAGTAAATGGGGGTTTTTGTTAGAACTAACAGGGATGCACGTGTAATTTCGTTTGCTGTCCTCATTGCTTTTCCAGTTGTGGAAAAGAAAACAGTCTGGATTATTGATGTCAACATACCAGGTGACAGACGCATTAAGGAAAAACAACAGGAAAAACTCAGCTGTTTTTCCTGTTGGCTCTGGCATCAACCAGTCCGGGTGTTCCCAGCGGTCATTGGCACACTGGGTGCCGTGCCAAAAGATCTTAGCCAGCATTTGAAAACAATAAACATTGATAAATTCACGATCTATCAACTGCAAAAGGCCACCTGACTTGGATCTGTGCACATTGTTCGAAAATACATCACAGAGTCCTAAACACCTGGGAAGTGTTCGACTTTGTGATATGAAATCCAGCATATAGATCTCGTATGTTGTGCCACACTGTGTTTCTATGTCAGTAAAATAATAATAGCAACTTAATTTTTGTACCCTTCCTCCATCTCCCAGAACGGACTTGGGGCGGCTTACATATTTATTTATTTATTTATTATTCGATCTTATATTCCGCTCCTCCCTGCAGGCTCGGGGCGGATCACAACATACAATAAAAACACGCTGCGCATACAACTTGCAGCCATACATCGCATAAAACATAACACATAAAACCAATAAACAGTAAAATCAGAAAAATTCGGTTTCTAAAAATATTACACAAAGTGCCTAAAACAATGCATAAAATAAACACACAGGACAATACAGAAAGTGAAACCAAGAGCCAATGAAACAACAGCTTAAACTCCGAACAACGCCCAATAACCTATGGTGACAACTGCCATAAAACATGGCCAAACTGTAAACAAGGACAAGGGAATACGAGTGCAAATTGTAGCTAAGGAACAAGGGCACGGGATGAATGTTCAACGCTGTCTAGAAGGCAGGGGCAATCCATGGTCCTACAAAACGAGGGGGCGCTGGTGCTTGGCTTTTAAAGTATTGCTAAAGTTCTGGGGGTGAAAATTTCAGAACTCTAACAAAACTTTCAAAATCCCATTATTTTGTTATTGGTGATTTTTATGACAGAACTAATTAAAAACTGCAATTTATAATCTACTAGCTTGGGGACCCGGCGCTGCCCGGGTTATTTGAGAAAGACATTGTGTGCCAAGGTTGGTCCTTATCAGATGTTTACGTGGCTTGCAGTGGTCTCAGGAAGTTAGTGAAGGTACTGCAAGTCCCATTGGCCATGGTCCATCCCCCTCCCAACAGCACCAGGATGTAGAATGGGTCATGTGGGCTCTGTGTGCCACATTTGGTCTTGATCATTCAGTGGATGAGGGTTGCAGCGGTGTGGGGAAGTGATTGGAGGTACTTAAAATCCCATCATCCATGGTCTACCCTTCAAACTGCACCAGGATGTAGAGTGGGTTTTGGGGGTTTTGTGTGCCAAGTTTTGTCTGTATTGGTCATTGGATGAGAGTCACAGTGCTCTCAGGAAGTGAGTGAAGGTACTTCAAGTCCCATCATTCATGTTCTGCCCTCCTCCAAACTACACCAGGATGTAAAGTGGGTCATGGAGGCTATGTGTGCCAAGTTTGGTCTTGATCAGTCAGTGGATGAGGGTTGCAAAGGTCTGGGGGAAGTGATTGGAGGTACTTAAAGTCCCATCATCCATGGTCTGCCCTCCTTCAGACTGCACCAGGATGTAGAGTGGGTCTTGGAGGTTCTGTGTGGCAAGTTTGGTGTTGTTCTCTCATTGTTGGGGCGCGCAAAGTCTTTTGGCCTTAAACTGCCACCATGCCTGACTGCCTCAGGCCTTTGCCTTATCCCTCTCTGGCAGTTTAGAATGTCGGAATGTTCGTGCGTTATGCAAATACTCCCTCACTGGCGCCCAATCAGAAAGCTGGCACATATCCACAAACCCAAAAACAAACATTCTTTTTTATTATATATACAGATATATAGAGATATATATAAAATTATGTTTGAAGACATATTTGATTGCCTTTAGGAATGTTTTTATGATGTTTTAAAGATGTTTTATGTATTTGCTGTGTTGGAAACCGCCCCGAGCCTTGGGGAGGGGCGGTCTAGCAAGTCTGAATAATAAATAAATAAATAAATAAAATCCTTCATGTCGTGGTTCCAGTCTTATAGACAAAGAAACCACACAAGGCAGACACACAAAACTAGCCAACATACACTCACACCCCTACTCGCTATGTTTGCAGCTTTAAAAAAAAACCCAAAATTTAAAAACAACACCCAAAAAACGGTAAAAACGTTTGGGACTACAATTCCCATAACCCACTGCGCCAGACAACAAAATGGTGTATACACTCCTCTCCTCCTCCCTCCCAAACGAAAAAAACCCACCTACCATGTGTGGAGGAGGGGAAGGAGGAGCAGGCCGAGCCTGGGAAAAAGGAAGGAGAGAAGGAAAGGGTGAAGGGAGAGAAAGAAAGGAAGAGGAAGGAAAGAAGAGGGAAAATGGAGGAAAGAAGGAAGGGGAGAGAGGGAAGGAAAAGGAAGGAGAAAATGAAAGGGTAAAGGGGGAGAAAGAAAGAAAGGGAGAATGGAGGAAAGAAGGAAGGGGAGAGAGGGAAGGAAAAAGGAGAGAAGGACAGAATGGAAGAGGAAGGAAGGAACAAAGAGGGAGGGAGGAAGAGGGAGAATGGAGGAGAGAAGGAGGGAGGGAAGGAAAGAAGGAAGTACCACAGGAAGAAAGAAGAGAAAGTACACAGGAAAGAAAAAGGAAAGAAAAGGTAATAAAGGAAGGACAACTTGGTGAGGGGAGGAGAAAAAGGAAGGAAAGAAATAGAGGGAGGGAAATAAAGGGGAGGACTGATTGAGAAAAGGAATGAATTGGAGGAAGGAGGGAAAGGAAAGACAGAAGGAAGAAACACACACATACACAAATGCACAAAAATATACACATACACACACATCTGTACTTACACACATACATATACATGCATATACATATACAAACACATAAACATAAGTACACACATATACACGCATATACATATACACATATACATAAGTAAACACATATACACACATAAGTACACATACACACACATATATACATACATACACACACATAGGCAGTCCCCAGGCAAACCCCCACTTACAAACATCCCACTTTAAGAACACAGCAGAATTGAACGGCTTTTAGGGGTTGCAAGACATTTGATTGTGCTTTTCAAAAACGCCACAGCAACGCGTGGTCGGGTCAGCTAGTGAATTATTAAAAGTTTTGTTAGATTTCCGAAGTTTTCCCCACCAGAACTTTAGCAAAACTGCGGAAGCAAAGCACCAGCGCCCCCTGGTTCTGTAAATTCTTTAGGGCCATTTAGATCCATGGGTTGCCCGTGCCTATGGCCTAGTTTCCTCTATATCTGCTTCATGTGGTTCATCACAGACATCATGATCAACAGGTTCTATTCTGGCTGCTATTAATACAGTAGGGACTCTCTTATCCAACCTTCACTTATCCAACGTTCTGTATTTTCCAACGTGGTCTGCCTCCCGCCCGGATCCACAGGTGAGGGAAGTGGAGTGTATATTTCCCTGTGGAATAATGTCTAGGGTGAGAGAAAGAAAGAAAGAAAAATTGTCATCTGTTTTGGTGCTAAATTCGTAAATACAGTAATTACTACACAACGTTATTGTATATTGAACTGCTTTTTCTGTTGATTTTTTGTGTGTAAAAAATGATGTTTTGATGTTTAATTTGCAAAATTATAACATGATTTGACGTTTAATAGGTTTTTCCTTAATCTCTCTGTTGAGGATTTATTTATTTATTTATTGTTCAAATTTGTGAGTCACCATTCCCGGGTGGCTCGGGGCGACTTACACGATACATTCAGACTAAAACAGAATATAAAACACCATAAAAACAGATAAAACACAGTAAAATACAATAAAAATACACAACAGGCCAATTGCATAGGTGTGTATACTACATCAGGACACGCAACACGAGGAGGCAAAATAGCCCACGGATCTCAGTGTTAGTGCCCAAAGGCCTGCCGGAACAGGATGGTTTTGCACGCCTTCCGGAATGCCACTAAGTCCGTGAGGGCACGGACTCCGGAAGGCAGTGCGTTCCAGAGGGTGGGAGCAATTACTGAGAAGGCCCTTTGTCTTGTGGCTGTCAGGTGGTATGTTTTAATACCAGGCACCTCTAGAAGTTGGCCTACCTCTGAACGTAATGGCCTAGCGGGACAGTATGGGATGAGGCGGTCCCTAAGGTACACTGGCCCCAGACCGTTCTAGGCCTTAAAGGTTAGTACCAGCACTTTGAAGGTGATCCAGTGTTCCACTGGTAAGCAGTGCAGCTCCCGCAAGACCGGTGTTATGTGGTTGGTCGTCGAGACGCCAGCCAACAGTCTAGCTGCCGCATTCTGGACCAGTTTCAGTCTCCGGATCACCGACAAAGGAAGGCCAACGTAGAGAGCATTACAGTAGTCCAGTCTCGAGATGACCGTGGCTTGGACCACTGTGGCTAGGCCGTGGCGGGAGAGGTAGGGAGCCAGCTTCCTTGCCTGACGAAGATGGAAGAAGGCAACTCGACTGACGGCGGAGACTTGCGTCAGTCGAGAGTCCAGAGTGACGGCAAGACTTTTAACTGTTGACGACGGACATACTGTCACGCCGTCCAAGGGAGGAAGCTGGATCTCCACCCCACCCGGACGACCCAACCACAGGATATCCGTCTTAGCTGGATTCACCTTCAATTATGGGATATGTAGTTAGAAATGTCATATTTGCAGAGTAGCAGATAACACAGCTTCAGCACGGTCCATAGCAATGGAACTTACATAACACAGGAAAGGAGACCAAACCCAGCCGTGCCAAGTCCGGAAGGCATCTTGCTTTATTGAAGAATAGCAAGAAACAGGATTAAAACCATCATGCAGGAACAAAAGCAGGAACACAAAGAGTGGTCAAACTCCTCCTCCTTTATGGAAGCTGATTGGGAAAGAGGCATCATACAGTCATATTACAGTCATCAACATCAGCAGAAGGCTGGATTGAATAGAAAAGAACCACGCCTACCAATTAAAATGCTTATTCCACGAATGGCAATTTTCCCAGAAACATCAGTTGTTTACAGATAGGAACGCCTCTGTTCCCAGAAAAACGGGCTCATTGTTTATACTAAGCAATAAGTAGAGAAAGCTTTCTCAGCACAGAGAGGCTTGTCTTTTAGCAATATGGGAGACAAAAGGAAAACCTAAATAACACCATTTTGAACCATTACATTTTGCTATATTTCAACACTCTCTGTGTTATCCAACATTTACGCATATCCAACATTCTGCCGGCCCGTTTAGGTTGGATACGCAAGAGTCTCCTGTAGAAGAAAAATTAGAAATTGAATAAAGAATACTCACTCTGCAAATTTGGATGCTCTTTATGTCGGTTGTATTTTAGTAGCGTCCATTTTAATTCCTGTCGTTGAATATTTGAATATTGAATATTTTATCTCCTTAATTTTGGTTTTGTCTTCCGTAAGTGTTGTTTATCCTTTGATATTGTGCTGTTACTAAGGTTGATATATCTTCTATTTTTAAGTGTTTCACAGCACCAGCATGTGCTGTTTTGTAAGACGCCCTGAGTCCCTTTGGGAGATGGGGAAGGGCATCAATACAGTTATTATTTGTTTATTGAGGAATAGAATGGACAATCTAAGGAGTTAAAAGAAAACATTGAATCCTCAACCTGGTGGGCCATCATCCAGTCCAACCCCATTCTGCCAAGAAGCAGGAAAATTACATTTAAAGCACCCCGACAGATGGCCATCCAGCCTTTAAACAAAGCCTCCAAAGAAGGAGCCTCCACCACACTCCCTATGGTGAGGCCGAATCGGAAACCCCAGACCCAAAACCTTGCCGCAGAGAGTCCCCAACACTCCCCCTGGCCGAAAGGCCAAGTTGCAACACACACAAACCCTTAGAAAGACATTTCCCACTAAGTCCCATTCACTGCACATCCATACAGCAGATTACATTACACAGTTGAAGTCAAGCCCCAGAAGAGGACTCCTGCTTCCAAGTTGGATTGGCCTGCAGCAGGGAGTTCCACAGTTCCAAAATGTCCATTGGATCAGCATGGCTGGGTGGCGTGGTTACAACAGCAGTCTCCGTAGATATGTTCCTGCTTTCCTTTCCTTTCCTCTCTCTTAACATTGTAGCAAATTCTCCAATAAAATAAACATCCATTTGCATCTTTTCTTCCTTTCCATGATGCTAACACAACTATAACTTAAACAAAGGATCATTGGACCATCTCCATCTTGGTTTCATATTCTTACTAATTACTCCCACTATCTCACTTTCCTGCCTCCTGATCCTTGTGCCCCGGGAATAACTTTGTTTTAAGTATTATTCTTCAAAAGTGCCAGCAGACCAGATTGCCAGAAACCACCACGGCAGAGACTTACAGTTTTCCAAGAACACAGGACTCTCCTGAGGCAACAGAACTTCTTCCTGCAACTATATTCTGTTTCTTACATATGGACATTTTGCCCACAAGAGACTCATCTTGCCCCATCCTCATTCCAGAAGGATACGCCTAGCTTGAATTCTCTCCCATAGTTTCTTGGACTTTCCCTATATGAAATGAAGGCTCCTGGGCTGAATTAAAGAACTCCTTTGCCCTTTTAAAGAAGAATAGTTTCTGCCTGGGTCTCTCCCTAGAGAGAGGTCTTGTTAAAATCTTCTTATAAAGTAATTGATGTATTTTCCTGAACCTACTTTCTATGTGACTATATGAAATGCCTAGGATTGTATAAGATATTTCCTCTTGAATTTCATGTATTATTTCTGCTAGCCTTGCCCTATGGAATGTATTTTTAGAAGAGAAAAATAGATGTTGATTGCAAGGAAACCCAGACATTTGGACATGAGCTTTGTAAGGCTGAAAATGCTAATTAACCTCTCCCAAAGGCAATTAACTCTTTCAAAAGACAGGAACCACTATTCATCAAACCACAATATTTAACCAGGGATTTCTTTGTGACTCAAGGAGGGTCATGTTGTCAGACCGGACTTGGCTACACATGGAAAATCCCATAAGCTGTCTCACATATTACCCAACAAAGAACAAACTTCAGAAACACATGCTACTACCAGGAAAAGTCATTAATTTTTGTCACCACACAAAGATAAACCAACACCACCAGGTTTAGGATTTCCTCTTTATCAATGAAACCAAATTAGCCCAACTTAATCCATTCACCCCCTTTCAGTCCCCATTGTCCAAAAACAAACTCCTGCCTCAACTGATTGCTAAATTTCCAACCAATCAGGAAAAAGCACACGAAGCAGGGAGGGCAGGGAACCTGGATCTAGGGCCTTTGCAAAAGTGAATAAATATTCCAGAAAATGCCAATAAAGACATGTCAACTTTGCAGCATCAGGACTTTGCAGTTGTCATCCTTTCTCAGCTGAAAAAGATCTCTCTCTCTCTCTCGGTGCATGCCTTCCGGAATCTTGGTGAGAACCATCTCTTGAGATTTAGGGTTTTCCAAAGGGCGTTTTGGGAACATAGCTCACCAGGGTTTTATGTTTTCTTTTTTTTAAAAAAGAAAAACATCTTGAATCCTCGCCTTAGGGGAATTTAGGGCTTGCGCTCTCACAGCAAAAGCCACCCTAAATTTGCCTCGTTTTCACAGTCACCCTCCCACCTCTTCCCCAGAGCCAAAAGAGAAACACCAAACACCCCAAAGAACAACAGCAACAGGAAAATACATTTTACTACCACCGCCCCACTTTGTCCCACTCACTGCTCAGCCACATGAGCAGGCCACACCACACACCCACTTTTCCCACACCTGCCCAGAGTCATAACATACCAACATACATGAGAAAAAAACAAAAAACCCACAAAGAACATTCCACCCACAGCCCCACCAGATAGCATTTACTGCCAGGCAGGACCCATAGGCCTGTGCAGGCCTCAAAAGATTCCCCTTTCCACCTCCCACCAAACACCTTTTAAAAAGAATACACAAAGCATTACTCAAAACAATAAACACCTCCATTTCCTCCTTACCTTATCTTCCATCCACTCTAAGAGGCCAGGTCTGACATCTTCTGAGGCACAGCAGGGGGCCTCCGCGAGACGGCCGCACATCGCAGGCCGCCTCGCCCCATGGGCGGCGCCATCTTGGAATGGCGGGGGGAGCGCTCCCGAAGGTGGGGGGAGAGCTGGAGACTGCGGTTAAAGGGATCCCATAGGGATCAATGTATTCACTATCCACACTTTGAAAGTTTCACTGATTTGCCCTGGTTTTGTCACAAAAAGCACCCTGCCACACTCTCCTATTCTCTCTCTCTCTCTCTCTCTCTCTCTCTCTCTCTCTCTCTCTCTCTCCTCTCTCCTCTGGCCTGGGGGAAGCCAGAACAGCGGCCGTTCACCCTTAGCGATTCTCACGCTCCGAGTTCATCTTAGGACAAGTGCCCCCTCCTTTTTTCCCATTCAGTTCCATCAAACTCCAGCAAATCAGAGTCCAAAAACGGCAGGATTGGACAATATTGGCCATTAGGGATTTCTGATAAGTGGATGCCGGGTATCACCCGATTGTCACTTGGGAAACACAGAAGCCCAAGTACCCAGACTCATTTCTTCCATTTTTGACTGTTTCTTCCTGAACCAACTCAAGACCTTTTCCCTGGCTGATCTTGCCAAAGAGCCTTGCCCCATTTAAGGACTTTGGGAACGGGGATAGCCTCTGCCTCGGTAGATCACCTATGAAGGAGGACGCCATAGGGATCAATGCGTGTAGGGAGGTTTGGACCGGCTACCGGGTCCTTCTTGGGCTGGGATGTGTAGTTCAGCCAAGGACATAACTTTTAAACACATTTCTGCTGTGTGCTCAAATCGCCTCGTACAAGCAGGCTGATTGGAGCTGCTATTTCTCATGGATCTTTCCCTTGTCTTGCCAAAGGGACTTGTAGCATATCAAGGACCTTGTTTTCTCCCGCAAAGCTAGCCTCTGCCAGAGGGACGGCTATGGACATAGACTCTTTTCCCCCTCATGGACTTTTCTGCCAAATGGCTCCCAGCCCTTTCCCTGCAAGGCTAGCCCTGTGCCCAGGAGGGCAGCTGAACTCCATTTCCTGGACTCTGTAGTTCTGCTAGGGACCCTTTTCCCCAGTAAGCCAAGACCCACTGTTTTCTTTCCCCCATGGACTCCAAGATCCTTTCTCCATTGATCCTCACTGTTCTTCGGACTGCTGACCCCACAGAGAAGATGCAACATTTGTTTGCCTTTTTGTATAATCTTATCTCCTGTATGGGCTGCTTTGGGGAACATAGGGGTTAAGGGCTGGAATCTCCCCTAAATCCACAGTGTCCTTGTTTAAGTTTTCTCCATAATACTGTATGTCTAGGAAAATGCCTCTTTGCAGAGAGTTCCAATGGTTAACACTGAAAACATTCACCTGGCCAATTTCCTTTGCACAAATAATATTTAGATGGATGCCAGGCTTTCTGTGAGCCCTAGTCTCATGCTATATGTTTGGGTCTATCTGCTTATGGTTAATATTGGCATCGGAGCTCGCCCACCAAGAAAACCATAGGCTTGGACATATGAAATCATAACTCGGAAATATGGTTGAACTTCATGTAAGCCTCGAAAACTTGCAAGCCAACCAAAATAGACATTCCCAAGTCACTTTAATCAAATGAAGTCATGTTTTTCCGGTTAACCAAAACTCCCTGAACAATGGGTTTTGGTCTAGGACTAAAAATAGCCGTTTATCCTCTTAGGGAAAACAATAGAGCTGAGATTGGTTTTGGAACCCCTGTGGTTTCTTGCCAATCTCCCAATTTCCTCTGAAACCTCACAGGATTCCCCCACCACAAACAAGCTTCCTTGTACCCTGTTGCCGCACCTAGCACCGGCAGTGATTGGTTAATTCATAAGTGAACGCTGCCTTGTGATTCGCCAAGAAACGCCGGCCGCCCTCCCTCACAGCTGCTTTTGACAGCTCAGCCTATCAACTGGGAGCACACGTGGGCTGCAGGCGCATAATTCAAAATGCAAACAGATTTTCTTTCTATATATGTGCCTGTATTTTACTCAATAAACATGTTAGCTATTTTGGAAACTCGAGCGTGTTGGCTGCATCCTTTAACCGGCCGGTAAAGATTCTCTCTCTCGGTGGGTCCGCTTCGAATCTGGGTGAGATAAACTGATCTGGGACTCTAATGGGACTTTTTAATGGGATTTCAGCATTTTTTTAAAGGATCACCCGGATTGGGCAAAAATCCTCGCCTTTAGGGGTGCCCTGGGCTCTCTCCCTATCAGAGAGAGGCCCCCAAAATTCAGATCGATAACAATGGGGCAGAGATTTGGGGGGGGGGGGGAGAGTTCAGCTGCTGAACGTCTCTCTCTCTCTCTCTCTCTCTCTCTCTCTCTCTCTCTGTCAGGAAGTTCTTCCTCACGTTCAGACGGAATCTCCTTCCTTCCCTGTAGTTTGAACCCATTCTCCCATTGTCTCCTAGTCTCCAGGGCAAGCCTGCTCCCTCCTTCCTCTGACTTTCCCTCCCCTCTTGATCCCTGGCCCTCATCCTGTCTCCTCTCAGCCTTCTCTTCTGAAAGGTAAACATGCCCAGCTCTTGAAGCCGCTCCTCATAAGGCTTGTTCTCCAGACCCTGGATCAACACCAATTCTGAAGGATCATCTGTTACTCCGCCTTATTATGGCTGTTACTCTAGTTAGAGAAGATGTCATCTTTGGAACTCTTTTCTTTTACTTCACTTCCTTCCTAAAGTAAAGAATATGTATAATGATCCTCCCGCCATGTCTTCAAAGAAATGCAATAGGCTCAGGTGTAGAATTATTTCACTAACATGGCTTTTGGTTGTTTATTCGTTCAGTCACTTCTGCCTCTTGGTGCCCTCCTGGACCAGCCCGGGCCAGAGCTCCTCCCTGTCAGCCATGGCCACTCCCAAGGGGTCTCCTTCAGGACAACCACCACCTGAAACCAGTCAGGGACAACTAATAAACAAGTGTGTAGAGAAAGGGTGCTCATTAGGTAGATCGCGATCTACTGGTAGATCTTATAGGGCGTCCTGGTAGATCGCAGGCAGCGCGAGAGGAAGGCTCAGTCCCGCCCTGCAGGCTCCCAACGCCGCCCAGGCGCAGAAGGAGGTTGGACTGGATGGCCCTTGGAGGTCTCCTCTTACTCTAGGAACCCATTGTTGTTATTATTATCAGAGGCTGGATGGCCATCTGTGAGGAATGCTGTGATTGTGTTTTTCCCTTATGGCAGGAGGTTGGGCTGGATGGCCCTTGGAGGTCTTCTCCTACTCTAAGAACCTATTGTTGTTGTTGTTACTATTAGTAGTAGTACAGGGGGTAATAGGTGAGTAGTTCCAGGATCAATGTAGATAGAAGAGACGGGATCAGGAAGACGCTGAGGTCAATGTAAACAATCAAAATGTTCTTTATCTCAGTAATTCAATGTCAATAAACATAAGCAATATTTTGCAATCGTCGTTGTGAAACAAAAATTATTCAAAGATCATTCGTCTGTATTAGACATAGTATTATGCGCAAAGAGAGAGTCTTGAAGAACCACGCTATAATAACTGTAAATAATAAGTCCACAATGGGTTAAATTTCTGTGGCGTGGTTTTCAAAAGGGTCGACAGTCATGGTCCAAGCCGTTTCGCCAATCCTGGCTTCCTCGGGACCCCAGACTCAATGCTAAATATAGGTTTCACAGGTCCGGATTTCTGTTAATATAATATATACAAGGAGCAGGTAAGTCAAACATGCCATTCAATATAATATGCCCTTACATGGAACTACAACATGGCTTGAAGTTAAAGTAAATCATACATACCAATATAATTATTTTTAAGCATTTAAGTGTGGGCGCAGCCACCGACGCGATGTAACCGAACACTGGTAGATGGAAAGCAGCATCAATTTAACTCAATTCGGTTTCACAGGTGTAATCAAATTAACAGCTCACTGATTGGTAAACGATCATTTAACCCTCCCGGATACTCAGAATTAAGGTTGATTATCCAGAATTTTTCTCTCTTGAGTAGATGTAATTTCAAATCACTATGTGGCTTTGGGTCAACTTTTTCTAATATTACAACTTTAAAGTCTTCAAAGTGATGGAATTCTCTAAAATGATTATATAGTATAGAGGAATCATTTCTTGTTCTAAAGTGCGATTTATGTTTCTGGACGCGGACCTTAAGTTCACGCCCAGTTTCACCAATATAGTATAAAGAACAATTACAAATCAAACCATAAATAACGCGTTTAGATCCGCAGCTAGTCCACGATTTTGATTGATTGATTGATTGATTGATTTTAATATTTGTGAGTCGCCCTCCACGTCAGTGCTCCGGGCGACTTACACATAGAACACATAAAAACAGTTCAATAGTTAAGCTTAAAAAAAAAAATAAGAAGAAGAAGAAGAATTTGGTTAAAAGGTTTAATAACTCAGGCGCCATTTAAAGTGAATGGCGCAGGTGTGTTCGCTAGATTCAATAGATGTCTGTTGACTGCTACGTTTACATATCGAGCAACGGCCACATGGATGGGTATAACATCGGGAAGGGTCAATGGGAACCGACTTAGGGATGTCAGCATGGACAAGGATTTGTTTAATATTTTGAGTTTTGCGATATTAGTAGTACTACTATTAGTAGTAGTAGCAGCAGAGGCTGAATGAATATTCATTATTATTATGAATAAATTCAGGGGCTTATGATACTCACATTTAGTTGAATTCAGTCTTAAAATATATTATATGGCTCTCACTGAAATACATTTCCTAATATTTTGCTTTTATGGCTCTCTGAGTAGTGGGCAGGGAGATCATTTTGACTCGGTTGTTTTATAAGTAGCTCGCATGCTGAAAAAGTGTGAGCACCCCTGGTGTAGGTGAACTCTAAATCCCGGCAACTGCAACTCCCAAATGTCAAGCTCTATGTTACCCAAACCTCACCAGTGTTCACATTTGGGCATATTGAGTATTTGTGCCAAATTTCATCCATATCCATCATGGAGTCCATCATTGGTTGGAGTTCAGAATTGTACGTTTACTATAAATCCCAGCAACTACAACTCCCAAAAGACAAATTCATTTCTGAAAGGGATGGTCACACCTTGAGTTAGTAGGTCACTTGTGGCCAAATTTGGTGTAGAGAGTAAGCATCACACAAAGCTATTGACCTACACACATCTAGTCAGTCTGTCAATGCACAGAATTGAAATTAGTACATAGATATCAAAATGTATTGTAATAGAGATACTCAAGGTGATAAATCTATCCCAGGTAACTGGAATACACAAGTATAGACTTCACAATAGCAAAGATAACAAAAATATAATGTGTATTGAATGACAAAGCACAAGGTACAAACTGTGAGGGGGGCAGTGACATAAATGCCCCCGCTCCGCAGTAACAATATAGAGGGTGAAAATACCAATGAATGGAGCGCAGTGTAGTCACCGGGCGGAGTTCAGGAGCTGAGGTGAAGAGGCTCAATGGGGAAACACAGTTCGCGGGGATGGGAATCACAGCAATGAGGTAAACGGGTGGAATATTCCCGGCGTGATCCAAGCCTGTAATTAGCGGCCAAGGCAAATGCCTAGAAATCCTGCTCACGAAGGCTGTTTGCCTGGAGCAAAGCGCACGATGCGCTGCGACTGGTAACCCGAGCCCCTCACGTTGTCCTGGGAGGGGCTCCGCTGGAGAGATACACAAGCAGCAGTCCCCAGTGCCAGAGAAACGCCGGGCACGCCGCAGCGGCTTCAGCTGCAGTGGGCCCGTCCGTTTGCCGATAAACGGCTTTATCAAGCGGCCAGGTGCTATACAAGAAGGCGTTTCATGGAAATAATATAATCGTGCGATAACATGGCCCCATCATAGGAAATTCCATGGACCCAAAGGTGGGGTCCATGGAATTTGGGTCCATGGAATTTCCTATGATGGGGCCATGTTATCGCACGATTATATTATTTCCATGAAACGCCTTCTTGTATAGCACCTGGCCGCTTGATAAAGCCGTTTATCGGGCGAAACGGACGGGCCCACTGCAGCTGAAGCCGCTGCGGCGTGCCCGGCGTTTCTCTGGCACTGGGGACTGCTGCTTGTGTATCTCTCCAGCGGAGCCCTCCCAGGACAACGTGAGGGGCTCGGGTTACCAGTCGCAGCGCATCGTGCGCTTTGCTCCAGGCAAACAGCCTTCGTGAGCAGGATTTCTAGGCATTTGCCTTGGCCGCTAATTACAGGCTTGGATCACGCCGGAATATTCCACCCGCTTACCTCATTGCTGTGATTCCCATCCCCGCGAACTGTGTTTCCCCATTGAGCCTCTTCACCTCAGCTCCTGAACTCCGCCCGGTGACTACACTGCGCTCCATTCATTGGTATTTTCACCCTCTATATTGTTACTGCGAGCGCCGGGGCACTTATGTCACTGCCCCTCACAGTTTGTACCTTGTGCTTTGTCATTCAATACACATTATATTTTTGTTATCTTTGCTATTGTGAAGTCTATACTTGTGTATTCCAGTTACCTGTGTGGTAAATTTATTGCTTGTGTATCAAAATCTATCCCAGGAACATAATCAATAATCCATTACAAGATCCTAAAACGTTCAGTCATGATAGATCAAAAGCACAGAAACATCCATGGTGTAGCATCAGTATATCCTGGAGCAGGCCTGGGCAAACTTGGGCCTTCCTTTCAGGTGTTTTGGACTTCAACTCCCACAATTCCTCACAGCCTCAGGCCCCTTCCAAAGGGATTGTGGGAGTTGAAGTCCAAACACACCTCCTGGAGCAGGCCTGGGCAAACTTGGGCCTTCCAAGATTTGGAGTCCAAAACACCCGAAAGGAAGGCCCAAGTTTGCCCAAGCCTGCTCCAGGAGGTGTGCTTGGACTTCAACTCCCACAATCCCTTTGGAAGGGGCCTGAGGCTGTGAGGCATTGTGGGAGTTGGAGTCCAAAACACCTGAAAGGAGGAGTCCTGCTAACTCACCCGGGTGGGAGGGGTGATGGGCCCCCTCCCTCGGCAGGGTGGGCGTGGAGAAGGAGGCCGAAGCCACGCCCAGGTGGGGAGGGGGCGGGGCTATGGGGCGGCCTCCTGATTGGCCCTCGGGGTGGGCGGGAAAGCGCGGTGGGCGGGGCTAAGCTGAGGGGAGAAGGAGGAGGAGAAGCCCTGCCGGCGCCATTTTGTGCCACTCTGAGTCAGGGGGAAGGAGGCCGGCCTGGGAGGGGGAGCGGCCTTGCCGGCAACCAGGCCCCGGCGGCACCAGCAGCACCGACGACAACCCTGAGCGGACGGGGCCTGTTCGTCAGTCAGTCCGCCTGTCGGAAGCAGCTTCCTCGCGCCCGGGAGGTGAGCCTGAGGGGGCCGAGGCCTCTTGCTCCGAGGGGCCCGGGGTGTGTGGTGGGAGTGAGTGAAGGGAGGCCTCCACGGCGAGCGGGCCAGAGAGAGGAAGGGCCGAGTGGCTGGCAGGCGGGGCTCCCCCCTCCTTCCGCGGGGCTGCTTGGGTGAGAGAAGCCCAGGCCCCGAACTACAACTCCCAAAAATCAAGGTCACTTCCCCCCCACCCCCCCAGTGTGCTCAGTTGGTCATGAGGGTTCTCTGTGCCAAGCCTAAGCCCACTCCGTTGGGCCACAGTTTCTCTGAGTGGGGTGAACTGCAACTCCCAACATGAATGGCAATCCCCCCCCCCAAATCCCTCCAGTACATTCAACTGGTCATCAGGGGTCTCTGCCCCAAGTCAGTCACATGTGGGGTCACACAGGGCCTCTGTGGTGGGGTGAACTGCAACTCCCAACAACTCCCAAAAATCAAATCCCCCCCAACAACCCCCCAGTGTGCTCAGTTGGTCATGAGGGTTCTCTGTGCCAAGCCTAAGCCCACTCCGTTGGGCCACAGTTTCTCTGAGTGGGGGTGAACTGCAACTCCCAAAAATCAAGGCAATCCCCCCCCAAATCCCTCCAGTACATTCAACTGGTCATCAGGGTCTGCCCCAAGTCAGTCACATGTGAGGGTCACTCACTCTGGGTGGGGTGAACTGCAACTCCCAAAATGAATGGCAATCCCATCAAACTAAACCCCTCCCTCAAATCAAAGGTCACTTCCCCCCAAGTCAACTGCAACTCCCAAAAATCCCCCAAAACCCCCCAGTGCTCAGTTGGTCATGAGGGTTCTCTGTGCCAAGCCTAAGCCCACTCCGTTGGGCCACAGTTTCTCTGAGTGGGGTGAACTGCAACTCCCAACATGAATGGCAATTCCCCCCAAATCCCTCCAGTATATTCAACTGGTCATCAGGGGTCTCTGCCCCATGTCAGTCACATGTGGGGTCACACCAGTCTGTGGACGAGGGCGAAAAGACTGCCAATCCCTCAAACTACAACTCCCAAAAATCAAGGTCACTCCCCTCCCCCCCAACCCCTCCAGTCTGCTCAGTTGGTCATGAGGGTTCTCTGTGCCAAGTCTAAGCCCACTCCGTTGGGCCACAGTTTCTCTGAGTGGGGTGAACTGCAACTCCCAACATAAATGGCAATCCCCCCCAAATCCCTCCAGTACATTCAACTGGTCATCAGGGGTCTCTGCCCCAAGTCAGTCACATGTGAGGGTCACTCACAGCCGCCTGTGGACGAGGGCGAAAAGACTGCCAACCCCTCAAACTACAACTCCCAAAAATCAAGGTCACTTCCCCCCCCCCCCCCCGTGTGCTCAGTTGGTCATGAGGGTTCTCTGTGCCAAGCCTAAGCCCACTCACTCCGTTGGGCCACAGTTTCTCTGAGGGGTGAACTGCAACTCCCAACATGAATGGCAATCCCCCCCAAATCCCTCCAGTACATTCAACTGGTCATCAGGGGTCTCTGCCCCAAGTCAGTCACATGTGAGGGTCACTCACAGCCGCCTGTGGACGAGGGCGAAAAGACTGCCAACCCCTCAAACTACAACTCCCAAAAATCAAGGTCACTTCCCCCAACACCCCCCAGTACACTCAGTTGGTCATGAGGGTTCTCTGTGCCAAGCCTAAGCCCACTCCGTTGGGCCACAGTTTCTCTGAGTGGGGTGAACTGCAACTCCCAAATGAATGGCAATCACTTCCCCCAAATCCCCCAGTACATTCAACTGGTCATCAGGGTTCTGCCCCAAGTCAGTCACATGTGAGGGTCACTCACAGCCGCCTGTGGACGAGGGCGAAAAGACTGCCAACCCCTCAAACTACAACTCCCAAAAATCAAGGTCACTTCCCCCCCAACACCCCCCCCCCCAGTGTGCTCAGTTGGTCATGAGGGTTCTCTGTGCCAAGCCTAAGCCCACTCCGTTGTCGGGCCACAGTTTCTCTGAGTGGGGTGAACTGCAACTCCCAAACATGAATGGCAATCCCCCCCCCCCAAAACCCTCCAGTACATTCAACTGGTCATCAGGGTCTCTGCCCCAAGTCAGTCACATGTGAGGGTCACTCACAGCCGCCTGTGGACGAGGGCGAAAAGACTGCCAACCCCTCAAACTACAACTCCCAAAAATCAAGGTCACTTCCCCCCCCCCCCAGTGTGCTCAGTTGGTCATGAGGGTTCTCTGTGCCAAGCCTAAGCCCACTCCGTTGGGCCACAGTTTCTCTGAGTGGGGTGAACTGCAACTCCCAACATGAATGGCAATCCCCCCCCCCCAAATCCCTCCAGTACATTCAACTGGTCATCAGGGGTCTCTGCCCCAAGTCAGTCACATGTGAGGGTCACTCACAGCCGCCTGTGGACGAGGGCGAAAAGACTGCCAACCCCCAAACTACAACTCCCAAAAATCAAGGTCACTTCCCCCCCCCCCCCCCCAGTGTGCTCAGTTGGTCATGAGGGTTCTCTGTGCCAAGCCTAAGCCCACTCCGTTGGGCCACAGTTTCTCTGAGTGGGGTGAACTGCAACTCCCAACATGAATGGCAATCCCCCAAATCCCTCCAGTACATTCAACTGGTCATCAGGGGTCTCTGCCCCAAGTCAGTCACATGTGAGGGTCACCGGACAAATTTGGTCCAGGTCCGTCATTCTTGGGGTTGCAGTGGTCTGTGGAGGCGGGGGCCGAAGCGGGGGGAGGTCCTGCAAAAACCATCATCCGTGATCCACCCCCCCCCCCCCCCAAACCTCACCAGAACATCAGCGGCTTAACATAAAAGTATCAGCATACAGTTTATAATGTACCAATTTGCAAACATTACATTACATGCAAGCAAATCAAACCACCCTTGCAGATGGCCATCCAGCCTCTATTTCAAAGCCTCGTCTCTTGACGAGGGAGAAAGTACTGCAAATCGCATCCTCCATGTCCCACCCTCCCCCAACCTCACCAGGATGTATTGCAGGTCATGTGGGTTCTGTGTCCCATGTTTGGTCCAGGTCTGTCATTCATGGGGGTTGCAGTGGTCTGTGGAGGCGGGGGCCGAAGCGGGTGGAGGTCCTGCAAAAACCATCCCTGATCCATCCCCCCCCCCAAAAAAAAACCTCACCAGAACATCAGCGGCGTTACATAAAAGCATCAGCATACAATTTATAATGTACCAATTTGCAAACATGACATGCAAAGAAATCAAAGCACCCCCAACAGATGGCCATCCAGCCTCTCTTTCAAAGCCCCCAGGGTGGGAGAAAGAACTGTGTGTTGGAAGCAAGTCTGATGGCTGCAACTGGCCACCTTGACTAGCATTTAATGGCCTAGACGTTTTCAAGGTCTGGCTTCTTACTAGCTGGGGGAATCCTTTGTTGGGAGGTGAATAGCTGGCCCTGATGGTTTCCTGTCTGGAACTCCCCTGTTTTCAAGTGTTGTTCTTTATTTACTGTCCTGATTTTAGAGGATTTTTATGACTGGTTGCCAGATTTTGTTCCTCTTCATGGTTTCTTCCTTTCTGTTGACATTATCCACCTGCTCCTTGAGGATTTCAGTGGCTTCTCTGTGTTTCCTGATGTGGGGGTGGTCAGAGGGGTCCAGCATTTCCGTGTTCTCAAATCATACGCTGTGTCCAGGCTGGTTCCCCAAGTGCTCTGCTATGGCTGATTTCTCTGCTTTTATATATATACTAGCTGTACCCGGCACGCGTTGCTGTGCCCTATTTAGGAGATGCGAGAAAGTCTGAGTATGTAAGGGTTGGAAATGATGTTACTTAAGGTCTTGGTGGGGTGCTTGGGAACTGATCTTGAGTTTGGAAGTTCTAGTTCACCTACACCCAGAGAGCACTCTGGACGCAAACAATGTTGGATCAGGACCAAACTTGGCATGAATACTGAATATGCCCAAATGTGAACACAGATGGAGTTTGGGAAAATAGACCTTGAAATTTGGGAGTTACAGTTTCTGGGATTTATAGTGAACACACAAAGAGCATCCTGAACTCTTTCAACAATGGAATTGAACCAAACTTGGCATATTGAACTCATTACCAACAGAAAGTACTGGTAACCGGTGCCCAACTACAGGGATGTCTGGGGTGCTGAGTAGAGTGCATAGGGTGGCAGTGGTGCTGGAGCTTGAAAGTTTAGGAAACCCTTTCCAGGTTGTTCCCCCTGCCTGTTTTGCTGCTTTTTTATTTATATAGATTTATTATTGTATGTAATTTTATACTGAGGGTATTTAATAATGTAAATAATATATATTATTATTTATATAAATAAAAATAATAAATATTATTTATATAAATGATATTAATTTATTATAATATTTATTATTATTTAATACAATGGGTATAAAATTACATGTAATATTAGAACTATATAAATAAAAATTAATGTTCATTTGTGGGATTAAATAATATAAGAATGAATCTAGGCCTTACCTGCCTTCCCCTCGCCCTCTTCCCTTCCCCGAGGAGGCTCCTGGGAGTTGGAGTCCTGAAGGTGAGGCCTACAGGCACGCCAAAGCCTCGGCCTTGCCCTCTTCCCTTCCCCGAGGGCCTTCAGGCTCCGTTGCTTCTCCCTCCTCGGCCTAAATGAAGGGAAGGGTCCTTCCGTGCGCCCTTCCCCTCCCACTCCCATGGAGAAAGTGGCGAGTAGGAGGGCGAGGCGGGCACGATGCCTCCGCCGACCCTGGCTTCTGCCGGCCCTTGGCGCCTCTGGAGGAGGGAGAGCAAGGAGGATCCTTCCCTTCATTCAGGCCGAGGAAGAGCAGCGAGGAGGTAGAAGCAATGGAGCCTGAAGGCCCTCGGGGAAGGGAAGAGGGCGAGGCCGAGGCTTTGGCGTGCCTGTAGGCCTCGCCTTCAGGACTCCAACTCCCAGGAGCCTCCGCTGCGTTGGGCAGCGGTCCGGCACCGGAGCGAGTTGGAGGACACCGAGGCCGACTCGCTGCCGTCTCCGCGCCCTTCCCTGGCTTTGTCCCCCGTGCACGTGAGGCAGCGGTTGGAGGGAGGGCGGGGGGGGGTGGAGAGGGCCATGCCAGGGGAAGGGGGTGGATTGTTTGTGGGGATGGCAGGGGGCATGGCCTCCGCTGGGAAGCGCCGCAGCCATTTTGTGTGGGCCGGTGTAGGCCAATGGGATTGGCTGGCGGCCGCGAAGGACGCTGGGAAATGTAGGGTTTTTTTGTATCGTTGTTTTGGGGGCCTTCTAGGTTTTTTGGGGAAAAGTTTTTTTTTGCTATAAACCTTCTTTGCCTGAGGCCTATTTTTGTTGCCAAGTTTGATGTCTCTGACTTGGATGGTTTCTCTGTCTGTGGCAGTCGTTCGACGACGGGACCTCCTTTATATAATAATTTTTATTTTTATTGAGTTTCAAGGATTAAAATCCAGTTTACATATAAAAGAGGATTCAAAAGGATAAGAATATAAGCAATGGGGGGGAAAGGAAAAAGGAAAACCAAACTAACATATAAAAGCCTTCTGTCGCAAAGCATCCCGTCCTTGTTGCTTAATCAAATACTGAGACAATGTACTATATAAAAAGACATTCAGGTAATAGATTAACTCTTCGAAGCATAAGTGCTGGTAGAATAGAGTGATACAACGTGCTTTTCGATTTGTGGGAAATGTGACTTGTGTGATTATCTCAGAAATACTCCGAATTCATATAATATTCTCACTACTTTAGCTTTTCTAATATTTCACATCTGCTTCCTGAAATATAAATAATAAAAACATTATTATATATAGAAATTTCCTCCTTTATAGAAGGTTTGAGTCTACATTAAATTCTGTCTTGTAATATTCTTGTATCTTGACCCAATTACTTTTGGTGTTTGCATTTCTCTTCTTATCCACCTCCCTTAAAACCTGTTATCCAATCCATCTGGATCACCTCCATCATTTTTGACGTAGTCTGCAGTGCCTTCCATGTTCCTTGGTGCGTGTTTGGGCAAGGCTGAGTTTGGGGGTCCCCATCTATGGAGACTTCTTGTCCACAGCTGCCTGGTATACAGTCGACTCCTGCTGAGGGGAGAGGGTCCCTCTTGTCCTTTTCTGGACAGAGCACTGATGGGATTTCCTTAGTGGGTCTCTAGATAGTTTGTATGCTGTGTTTCCTCATCAGCTTCTCTCTGCAGTCAGTAGTTTGTTTACATTTATTTACAGTATTTCTACCCCGCCCTTCTCATCCCCGGGATCTTGGTCTTGACTCTTGTGGCTTCTTCTTGGTCTTGCAGCTCTTCTGATGCCTGTGGTGAAGTCTCCATTGCCCCGTCAAGCCCAGTTGAGGGGGTCCCGTTCCCCTTGGAGGAGGTGGGCTTCGCAGATTCCTTTTGCACGGTCTGCCAGGGCTTCCATGGTGCTTCTTTTTTGACTTGGGTGATGGTTGGAGTGTTGATGTCGGTCTCTATCTGTGTGTGTAGGTTCTCTGTAAACTCTGTGACCCAATTGTTGATCTGGTTTGTGGATAACGAGGACATCTAGAGATGGCAGTTTTCCTTCATTTTCTTTTTCCTTGGTGAATTGGACATTTGAGCGGATGCTGTTCAGGAACCTGTCTGGTTCTTCTCCTCCGTGGCTCCAAATGGTGAAGGTGCCATCCACATATTTGAGCCATGTAGTGAGCTTTTCCTTGCTGTTTCCAGGGCCTGTTTTTCAAAGTGCTCCATGTAGAAGTTTGCTATGACGGGGCTGAGAGGGCTCCCTCCCCGTGGCTACTCCATCTTTCTGCTCCTAGAAATCATTGTCCTCCTGGAAGGAGCTTGTGGTGAGGCAATGGTGGAAGAGGCCTGTGGTGTCTTCTGGGGACTTCTGGTTGGTGAGTGTGAGGGTGTCTGTTACCAGGACCTTGGTAAATAGACACACTACTTCGATGTAGACCAGCTACATCGAAGCTGATCAGCTTGTCATTGGTGTTGAGCTTGAGGCTGCTGTTTTTTTCTATGAAGTGGGCTGAGTCCTTGATGTAGTGCATAGTGAGTCCAATACAGGATTGGAGCTGTGCAGCCAAAAGTTTTGCCAAGTCGTATGCGGGGAATCCAATGGCACTCACGATGGATCTGAGTGGGGTGGTGTCCTTATGGATTTTGGGGAGTCCATAAAGCCTTGGTGGGAGGGCTTTCGGTCTGCATAGTTGTTGGCATATGTTGAAGTCGATTGAGGAGTTATTGACCAGTGTTAGTTTTTCTGGTTCTTTTGGTGGTTGGATCTGTTTTTTAGTTCGTTGTCTATTGTGGGATCCAGGAGTTGCCTGATCTTTGCTTTGTATTGTTCTCTTTCCAAGATTACTGTGGCATTCCCCTTGTCCGCTGGGAGAACGATAATGTCTGGATCTGAGTTGAGGTCTTTGGTGGCTTGACTTTCCTTGTTATGTTGCTGGGGCCTCTGTTTAAAATACTCCAAGGAAGGAGCTTCCACTGGAATCTGAGGCAGAGAGTTCCACTGCTGAACCTCCTCGTGGCCAGGAAGTTCTTCCTCATGTTCCGGTGGAATCTCCTTTCTTTCCTGTCATTTGAACCCATGGCTCCACTGAGTCCTCATCTCTAGGGCAGCAGAAAGGAAGCCCCTCTTCCTTAGGAAACCCTTTCATGTGTTTGTACATGGCTTCCATGTCTCCTCTCAACCTTCTCTTCTGAGGCTAAACAGCTCTTTAGAAGCTCCTCATAGGGATTGCTCATTGTCTCCAGAGCTTTGACCCTTTTAGCCTCCCTCTTCCTCTTCTCACCTTCCTGCTTAGAGTCAATCTCTCTTTTGAACTGTGGGGCCCAGAACTGGACCCAGTGTGATTCCAGGTGAAGAGGTCTGAACAAAGCAGGAGAGAGAGGTACCCGGACTTCCCTCCATCCGGACACTCCTTGTGATACAGCTCAAAACCCCACTGGCTCTTTTGGCTGCTGCATCGCACTGTTGGCTCAGTGCCATGAAGACTCCAAAAATCCCTTTCACATGTAACTCTGTTACGTAGCCAGGCTTCATGCATCCTGTATCTTACATTTCCCCTTGCTGACATTCATTTTCTTAGTTTTGGCCAATTAGCTCTCTAATCTGTTGAGGTCATTTTGAATCCTGATCCTGCTCTCTGGAGTATTACCTTACTACAGTGTTCCCTTGCTACTTTGTGGTTTGCTTTTTGTGAACTCGTTTTGCGTTGTTTATGATAAATATGAATGTAAGATACATGTCATGCGGCAGGCGCCCAAACCGGCCCTGGCCAAGCCACCACCGCTCTCCGAGGCGCTCTCCCTCCTATTTATCCCTCTATATTCCTGGATCAATAAATTCCTCTTGTTTTCATTTCTTTATCTCTCTTGCAACGTATGCTCAGACCAGCTTCCAGTTTCTTTCAAGTGTTTCATATTTCAGATTGCCAGACCTCTTGGCCACCTGTGCATAATCCCACAGCCTCTCCTTCCAATTTTGGATTCTTCATTTTTTCTCCCCTTTCCAATCTTTGGCAATTGTAATACGTGCAGCCGCAAAACCGTACAGACACATTTCTCTTTCTGTTTGCTCTAATCCATCTTTGAATATCCCTCATAGGCACATCCCTGGGTTTTTCTTTACTTTGTTGTGAATCGTTTTTTGTGTTTCCTTTATTATCCTTTTCCACTAGACCTGTGTCTGTTCACAGGACCACCATACATGAAAAAAGCCCCTTTCTTTGTTTTGCACCTCCAACATCAACCTGATTGTGAGCTGTCTATCTTGGCCAGAAGGGGTGGAGTTATGTAGCATCTGTAAAACATTTCATATCCATTGTCTATAATTGAGGATGACACTGTAAATTTAAAACCTTTGTTCCACAGGTTTTCCCAAATGTCAAAATCTATGCTTCTCCCTCGGTCTTTTGCCCACGATAACCTGGAGGTCTTCACATGGTTATCTTCCAAGTTGTAGTGTAAGATATATTTGCATAATCTGGCTATTAAGCCTTTTCCTCCTTTGTCTAATATAATTTCCAGATCTTGACCTGCATGTTCTCCCGCAGTGAGGGCATCGGTTTTCAGGCGGAAGGTGCTCCCGGTCGGGGTGTGCCTGACGCGCCTTCCTCTTGGCACGTTTATCTCTTTTGCCCTCCATTTGTGCCTCTTCAAATTCTATAGCACTGCTGGTCACAGCTGATCTCCAGCTAGAATGCTCAAGGGCCGGGGCTTCCCAATTCTCGGTGTCTGTGCTGCAGTTTTTAAGGTTGGCTTTGAGCCCTTCTTCAAATCTCTTTTCCTGTCCTCCAACATTCCGCTTTCTGTTCTTGGTTTCAGAGTAGAGCAAGTAGGCTGGAGGTTTAGCACAGCTGGAAAATCATCAGCAATTATAAGATCTATCAACCAAAAGGTTGCAATTTCGAAGCCCTGGGTTGGCGTGAACTGCCAACTGTCAGCCTATCTCATTGTTTACCTAAGCAATTAGGAAAACAGTGTTAGCTGTGATTCGAGAAATTAGGTACCCCTTAAAGTGGGGGAGGTGTTTTACGATGCCATAAAGAGAGATCAGAAAATGCTGGGCGACCAAAAGGAAGGAGGAAGTCCTGATGGCTCTTCGTCATAGATGATAGAGCAACAGCACCCCCTGGACTCGAGCCCAACCTTCCATGGCACCAAAAAGAGCTGAAACAAACAAACCACCTCCTTCTGTTCTCATTGTCTGTGTACTGTCTATATAAAGCGGCATTGAATGTTTGCCTTGTATATGTACTGTGATCCGCTCCGAGTCCCCTTCGGGGTAAGAAGGGCGGAATATAAATAAAGTATTATGTTATTAGCTGCTTTGGGAGACTAGTGGTCAGGCATTCGGACAATATGGCCGGTCCAGCGGAGTTAATGACGGAGGACCATCACTTCAGTGCTGGTGGTCTTTGCTTCTTCCAGCACACTGGCATTTCCCTGCCTGTCTTCCCAAGAGATTTGCAGGATTTTTCAGAGGCAGTGCTGATGGAATCATTCCTGGAGTTGCATGTGACGTCTGTAGATAGTCCACGTTTCACAGGCATATCGTAGGGTTGGAAGGGCAATAGCATTATCAACAAGCACCTTTGTCTCCCTAATGATGTCCCGGACCTCAAACACTCTCTGCTTCAATCGGAAAAATGCTGCACTCGCGGAGCGCAGGGGGTGTGGTATTTCAGTAGTGTCAATGTCGACTTTCGTGGAGAGGTGGCTGCCAAAGGAGTGGAAATGGTCAACATCTAATGTTACACCATTAACTAATAGATTATATACAAACGGCCTAGCTGTCTAAGGGACTTTGAGGTAAAAATAATGATAAATTTGTAAACAATTGGGGGCTGGTCTTTGCCTATAGGGTTACAGCCTGTGCTGGATGGGGTCACGCTCCCCTTGAAGGCACAGGTTCGCAGCTTGGGGGTCCTCCTGGACTCATCACTGAACCTGGAATCCCGGGTTACAGCGGTGGCCAGGGAGCTTTAGCACAATTAAAACTTGTGTGCCAGCTGCGCCATTGGTAAACTTGGGAAGTCAGACTTGGCCACGGTGGTCCACGCTCTCATTACATCCAGCATAGATGTCATGAATGACTTTTCAATAACTTTAAAGCATAGGTTCTTTTTATTGCATCTAAGACTCCAGAAATGCACTTCTTCCTCTTCCCTTGAGAAAGAAGCCCAGAAGTGACCAGACTGCTCCCTTGCAAGTCTGTCACTCTCCATAGGTACACCATCTCTCTCCTTCCCATGGAGCAGAGCATAGCAGGTGGAACAGACTCCTCAGCCTTTCACACTTGAGTATTATTAGATGGAGTCTTTTATAGGAATATTCTGTTGATGTCGCCCCAAAGCTGTAAAGTAATGATAGATGTCTTCCATCCTGGATCCACCTGAGTTTCCTGGCCAGATGTTGATCTTCTTGGTTGGTGCTGACAAACACAAGGCTTGTGTTGACTTCCTTGTTAACATAAGGAATGTGGCAAACATTTCCTTAACTTGAAAGAACCATTGTCACAGTTCTTATCAATTCTCACTGGCAGGTTCACAGTTCCAGCAAGCAGGCAGTTAGTCATTGCAGGCCTTAGTATTTTACTGGTGCCTCCAAAATTATTAACCCCAGCCACACATCCTTCCATTCACTCCCACACCTCATATTAAATTCATATTTATCAATGCTGCACATTGAATTTCTTGTTACATAGACTACTGCAACACTCTCTACGTGGGGTTGCCTTTGAAGACTGCTTGGAAGCTTCAAATAGTCCAACGAGAGGCAGTCAGTTTAATAACTGGGGCGGCATACAAGGACCATACAACTCCCATGTTACCCCAGCTCCACTGGCTTCTAGTTTGCTATCGTTTGCACAATTCAAAGTGCTGGCTTCGGCCTATAAAGCCCTAAACGACCCCGGCCCAATTTATCTGTCCGAACGCATCTCCCCCTATGAACCATCACAGAGATTAAGAACCCTGCTCTCCGTTCCGCCATTGTCACAGGTGCGATTGGTGGGGACGAGAGACAGGTCCTTCTCAGTGATTGCCCCCCGGCTATGGAACTCCCTTCCTGGCGTGATCAGATTGGCCCCTTCCCTCTTGGTAAAAACTTGGCTGTGGGACCAAGCTTTCGGGACAGGGCGATAAAGCAGAAATAGGAAGGATGACCAAGCCAATTAGATTAGACGCAGATGAACAAGATGGTTTTAAATGGTGTATTTTAATTATTGAGATAAATGTTTGTAATGTTTATGTATGCTTATATGAATTTTTGTCCCGGCATTTAATGTTTGCCGTACATACGCTGTGCTCCGCCCTGAGTCCCCTTCGGGGTGAGGAGAGCGAAATAGAAATGTTTTAAATAAATACATACATACATAAATATCTTGGGAAAAGGCCAAAGTTGACCTTAAGGATGCTGCAAGCGGAACTATGTAAGGAACTTGTATGGGAAGGTATTACGCCCAAGGTGGTGGGTTCACGGGTGCAGGGATGGAGGGACTGTATTGGCTACTGTGTTTGTTTCAGGCCCTGTGTGTTGTGTTCTCTGTTTGTAAATGTAAATGTATATCACTGCCTTTTTTCATTATTTAACTAATACAGTTGAACTTTTTATAAAGCAGAAGCTCCTTTTGTGAACTTTCCAACAAGCCTCAATGTGAGTTTGAATGAGGCAGGTGGGGAGGCAGGGTCTTGGTTGGCTGCAGGATTCCTTTGGGAAAAGACAGGGAATTTGGTGGCAGCCGGCGTCTGATTTTGGATGCTCAGGAAGGAGATCTGGAACCCATCGTGGGATGGTAAGCAGCCCAGGACTCTTTGTGTCCCTCAGCATTTAGCACACTGTTTCTCAACCTTCCTAATGCCGCGACCCCTTAATACAGTTCCTCATGTTGTCCTGACTCCCAGCCATAAAATGATTTATGCGGCTACTTCACGACTACTTCACAACTTTAATTCTGCTACTGTTATGAATCGTAATGTAAATATCTGATATGCAGAATGTGTTTTCATTCACTCCACCAAATTTGGCACAAATACTCGATATGCCCAAATTTACTTGCCTAGGCGATTCCTCGTAGCTCAAGGACGATGATCTTCCAGATGTGGTGTCTTGGCAGTGGGTCTGCAGATGGCTGTGGAGCCCTATTCTTGACCCACATGTTCTCCTGCAGTGAGGACATCGGTTTTCAGATGGCAATGATCTTCACTGCCCAAATTTGAATACCGGTGGGGTTGGGTGGGATTGACTTTGTCATTTAGGAGTCGTAGTGGCTGGGATTTATACCATCTTCAATCAAAGAGCATTCTGAACTCCACCAATGATGGAAATGAATCAAACTTGGCACACAGACCTCCCATGACCAACAGCAAATACTGGACGGGTTTGGTAGGCATTGACATTGAGTTTTGGCGCTGTAGTTCACCTACATACAGAGAGCACTATGGACTCAAGCAATGATGGATCTGAACCAAATGTGGTACGCATACTCAGTTTACCCAAATGTGAAAACTGGAGGAGGTTGGGGAGAATAGAGCGTGACATTTTGAAGTTGTAGTTGTTTAGTTACTGGGATTAAATAGTTCACCTACAATCAAAGAGCACTCTGAATCCAGCTAACATTGGATCTGCACTAAATTTGGCACACTACCTACATGGCCAACATTGAATACTGGTGGGGTTGGGGGCTGTTTTTGAATTCTGGAAGTTTTATTTATTTATTTATTTATTCATTCATTCGACTTGTACACCGCCACTCCCAGGGGCTCAGGGCGGTTTACAGAACTCAGCAGAACAATAAAACAGTAAAAGAATACATGTTAAAATATCATTAACACTCGAAAGCTTGTCTGAACAAGAAGATTTTACAAGCTTTGCAAAGGTTACCAAATGGCAGATCATTCCACAGAACTGGGGCGATGATAGAGAATGCCCTCCATTGGTTTGTTGTCAGGTGGTAGGATTTCACGCTAGGAATGTCTAAAAGATTCTGATCTTCTGACCGTAGTGATCTCAAGGGACTATATGGGAACAGGCCATCCCTCAAGTTGTAGTTCACAAACACCAAAAAGGAAGAGAAGGACAGGCGGAGAGATCTCCAGCCTTCTCTGTCAAAAGGGTTCCTAAGACCATCAGAAATACGTGTTTTATGATGGTCTTTGTCGACCCCTCTGAAAGCCCCCTTGCTGCCCCCAAGGGTCCTGCCCCCTAGGTTGAGAAACACTGCCTTGTATGGACCTGCCTGGTCACTGAGATCTTCAAGAGAGGCCCTTCCTTCCCTTGGTCCCACTTCCACCTCAAACTTGGTTGGTGGGAATGAGAGAGGGGGCCTTCTCGGTGTCTGCCCCTCGACTCTGGAACTCCCTCCTCAAGGAAGCCCAAATGGCCCCCTTCTGGCTGTTTTCCTGACTGCAACAAGCTAAACTTTTTTTTATTCAGGCAGGCTTTTAAAGAAGAAGATTTTAAAGATCAATTCAGGGGGTGTTGTGGTCTTGAACCTTGAGGATGTTTTAATGGTTTTTACCTGGGAATTTTTAAATACCGTTTATATTTAATTCTGTTTTAATGTCTGCATATTTTTATGTTTTAAATTGTATGCTGATGTTTTATGTTCAGCTGCTTTGAGTATCCATGAGGGGAGATAAAGCAGGCTATAAATCAATAATAATAATAATAATCTTTCACTTCTTTCTTAACCAGGTAAATGAGGATTCTGTGGAGCCACCTCTTGGATGCAGGAAAGAAACCAATAATATAGGAAGAAGAAATCCTCTCAAGGTGATGATCTCGCAGAACTCTTGACCTCGCAGATAAGAAAGAAAAAAGGACTCAAGGTTCTGTAGTGCAATTAAACACCCTTCACACTGGGGAGAAACCCTATAAATGCCTGGAATGTGGAAAGAGCTTCACTGAGAATGGAAGTCTACGTAATCATCAAAGGACTCACACTGGGAGAAACCCTAACCCTGGACATGCCTCTGACATCAAAGGACTCACACTGGGGAGAAACCCTATACATGCCTGGAGTGTGGAAAGAGTTTCGCTGAGAGTTCACACCTACGTTCACATCAAAAGACTCACACTGGGGAGAAACCTTTTAAATGTCTGGAGTGTGGACAGAGCTTCACTGAGACTAGAAGTCTACATTCACATCAAAGGACTCACTGGGGAGAAACCCGATAAATGCCTGGAGTGTGGAAAGAGTTTTGCTGGGAATGAAACGTTCATCAAAGGACTCACACTGGGGAGAAACCCTATAAATGCCTGGAGTGTGGACAGAGTTTCGCTGAGAGTTCACATCTACGTTCACATCAAAGGACTCACACTGGGGAGAAACCCTTTAAATGCCTGGAGTGTGGACAGAGCTTCACTGAGAATGGAAATCTACGTTCACATCAAAGGACTCACACTGGGGAGAAACCCTATAAATGCCTTGAGTGTGGAAAGAGTTTCGCTCACAGATTAACTCTACGTTCACATCAAAATACTCACACTGGGGGGAAACCCTTTGAATGCCTGGAGTGTGGCCAGAGCTTCGCTGATCATGGAAGTCTACGTAAACATCAAAGGACACACACTGGGGAGAAACCCTATAAATGCCTGGAGTGTGGACAGAGCTTCGCTGAGAATGGAAATCTACGTAAACATCAAAGGACTCACACTGGGGAGAAACCCTATAAATGCCTGGAATGTGGACAGAGGTTCACTCAGAATGGAAATCTACGTAAACATCAAAGGACTCACACTGGGGAGAAACCCTTTACATGCCTGGAGTGTGGAAAGAGTTTCTCTCAGAGATCAAATCTACGTTCACATCAAAGGACTCACACTGGGGAGAAACCCT
This sequence comes from Anolis apletophallus, assembly GCA_030556195.1. NCBI lineage: Eukaryota > Metazoa > Chordata > Lepidosauria > Squamata > Anolidae > Anolis > Anolis apletophallus. The sequence continues at coordinate 10,219 of JARBWK010000109.1, read as the reverse complement.
ATACATGCCTGGAGTGTGGAAAGAGTTTCACTCAGAGTGGAAGTCTACGTAAACATCAAAGGATTCATACTGAATAGAAACCCTATACATGCTTAAGAGTATGGACAAGCTTCAGCTGCAGATCAGGTTTATGTTCACGAAATCAATGGGGAGAAACCCTATAAAACCCATAGCGTGTGAAAAGTGCTTCTTGGAGAGCTGAAATCTACGTAGACATAGAATTCACATTGGAGAGAACAGTGGTATCTGACCCCGGAGACACTCTCTAAGACTTTTGCAAACTTTTAATGTTGGCAATACTCTTTTTCGACATACATCCTTTTGTGACATGATTATTCAGTTTAACTAGCATACCTGAGGGTAAACCAACCCCATATAAGATGTTCAGTCTCTGAATTTCTCCCTCCCTCTCTCTCTCCCTCCCCCCCTCCCTCCCTCTCCTCTCTCTCTCTCTCTCTCTCTCTCTCTCTATATATATATATATATAAATGCTCTGTTTGTTTTGAGTGACATAACTCAAAATCCGCTGGACTAATTGCTGCCGCATTTGGCCACAAGTGACCTACTTTCTCAAGGAGTGGCCATTCCTTTAAAAATACTTTTGTCTTTTGGGAGTTGTAGTTGCTGGGATTTATAGTAAACTAGCTTGGGGACCCGGCAGTGCCCGGGTTACTTGAAAAGGGTATTGTTTGTTTTTGGGTGTTAGGTAGTATCAGTTTAGTCATATATTACACTATGTCTTAATCAAACTCAAGTTTGGTCCAGATCATTGGCGGTTTTCACAGTGGTGTCTGAAAATGGGTGAAGGTGCTGCCAATCCTATCATCTGATATCCATCCTCCCCCAAACTGCACCAGGATGTAAATTGGGTTACCAGTTGTCTGTTTGCCAAGTTTGATCCAGGTCATGTTTATTTAAGAAAAAGGATTTTTTAAAAAAAATTAGTAGTAAGAAGGGTAAGGTTTTAGTTGGACACACATCATACTAAATCATCCCCCTCAAACTTCATCATTTTGCTTAGGTTAACAATGTTGCCCAGTTTAATTTTATTATTTACTAGCTTGGGGACCCGGCGGTGCCCGGGTCATTTGAGAAAGGCAGTGTGTGTCAAGGTTGGTCCTTATAAGTGTACGTGGCTCGTAGTGGTTTCAGGAAGTTAGTGAAGGTAGTGTGAGTCCCATTATTAATGGTGTACCCTCCTCCAAAGTGCAGCAGGATTTAGAGTGGGTCATGGAGGATCTGTCTGCCAAGTTTGGCCTTGATCGATCAGTATTGGGAGTTGCAGTGGTATCATGAAATTAGTGAAAGTACTGCAAGTCCTATCATCTGTGGTCCACCGTCCTCCAAATGGCAGTAGGATGTAGATTGGGTCACGGGGGCTGTGTGTGCCAAGTGTGGTCTGTATTGGCGAATGGATGAGGGTTACATTGTTTTCCGGAAGTGAGTGAAGGTACTTCAAGTCCCATCCCCCGTGGTCCGTCTCACCCCAAACTGCACCAGGATGTAGAGTGAGTCATGAGGACTCTGTGTGGCAGGTTTGGTGTTGATCAATCATTGGATTAGGTTTGCAGCAGTCTGGGAAAGTGAGGGAAGGTACTGCAAGTCCCATCATCCATGGTCTGCTGTCCTCAAAAATGCAGCAGGATGTAGAGTGGGTCATGGGGGCTCTGTGTGCCAAGTGTGGTTTTGATCCATCATTATTGGGAGTTGTAGTGGTATCATGAAATTTCTGAAGGTACTGCAAGTCCCATCAGCTGTGGGCCACCGTCCTCCAAATGGCAGTAGGATGTAGATTGGGTCATGGGGGCTGTGTGTGCCAAATGTGGTCTGTATTGGCGAATGGATGAGGGTTGCATTGTTTTTAGGAAGTGAGTGAAGGTACTTAAAGTCCCATCATCTGTGGTCCGTCTCACACAAAACTGCACCAGGATGTAGAGTGGGTCATGAGGGCTCTGTGTGGCAGGTTTGGTCTTGATTAGTCATTGGATTAGGTTTGCAGCAGTCTTGGAAAGTGAGGGGAGGTACTTCAAGTCCCATCATCCATGGTCTGCCCTACTCTAAATTGCAGTAGGATGTAGAGTGGGTCACTGGGGCTCTGTATGCCAAGTGTGGTTTTTATCGGTGTTTGTTGGGGGCTGCAGTGGTCTGTGGTAGTAGAGGGGCATGAAAGTACTTCAAATCCCATCGTCCATTGGCAGCCCCCCTCCCAAAACCTCACCAGGACGTGAAGGTAGTCATGGGGGTTATGGTCTCGATCAGTAATCGGATGAGGGTCGCAACGGACTTAGGAAGTGAGTAGAGGTAGTTCAAGTCCCATAATCCATGGTCCGCCCTCCTCCCAAGTGCCCCAGGACGTAGAGTGGGTAATGGGGGATGTGTGTGCCAAGTGTGGTCTGTTTTGGTCCTTTGAGGTGGCCGCAGTGGTCTGTGGGAACTAAAGTGTTTGAATGTACTACAAATCCCATAATCCGTGGTCCATGTCCCCCAAACCGCACCAGGAGGTAAAGGGGGTCAGGGGGGTTATGTGTCCCAAGTTTGGTGCAGGTCCATCACCTGCGCTGGTTGCTGTGGCCTGTGAAAGTGGCAGCCAATCAGAACGCCTGCACATACATACATGCAAACCCACCCACCCACATACATACAAACATTCTGCTTTATTATATAAATAGAGAAGATAATAATAAACATTTTATTATTTATAATTTCTTTTTATGTTATTATCATTCTTAATTTTCTCCTTCATGGGACCCAAAACAGCTTACAACATAGTGTAATCATGTAAACAACAATTCAAATACATCAATAGTAAGTATAAGTATAGCGACATACGATCAATTCCATCCCTCCTGACATTCAGGAAAAAAGTAAAAACCTGGCTATGGGACCAGGCGTTTGCACACTAGCACAAGGCAGCATTTTCGACTGGATTTTAATGGAAAGTTGATGAATGGGGATCAATGCTTTTTATGGACGGAACACTGTTTTAATTTAAACTAGCTGTGCCCTATTTAGGAGATGCGAGGAAGTCTGAGTATGCAAGGGTTGGAATTGATGTTACTTATGGTATTGGTGGGTATGTGCATGTGTATATATGTATATGTGTGTGTATATTTGTATATATGTATATGTGTGTGTATATGTGTGCATGTCTATGTGTGTGTATGTTTATATGTGTGTGCATGTGTATATATGTATATGTGTGTGTGTATGTGTGTGTATGTTTATATGTGTGTGCAGGTGTATATATGTGTATGTCTCCCTCTGTCTCTGTCTCTCTCTCTTTCTCTCTGTCTTTCTATCTGTCTGTGTCTATTACTCTCTCTCTATCACTCTTTCTCTGTCTATGTCTCTTTCTCTCTCTATCATTCTCTCTCTATCATTCTCTGTCTTTCACTTTCTGTCTCTATCAGTCTCTGTCACTCTCTGTACCTTTCCCTCTGTGTCTCTCTGTCTGTCGCGGTGGTGGGTGAGGCAGTGGGACGCAGTTGGGAGGACGGGAAGAGGTGGCTCTATCACTCTCTCAGTCTTTCTCTTTCACTCTCTTTTTACCTCTTTTTCTGTGTCTTTGTCGTGGTGGTGGGGAGGTAGTGGGAGGCAGTTGGGAGGAAGGGAAGAGGTGGCGGGAGGAGGCGGGCTCGGTCTGGGGACTACAGTTCCCAGAAGGCCCCGCACGGCCAGTTCTCTCTTTTTCCTGTCCTGTCTCCGCCCTCTTTCCCAGTGAGCCGTGCGGAATAAATTAAAAAGTAACAGACCCAAAACTGAACCTTGGGGTACGCCACTTCTCACCTCTTTCCACCCAGAGAAATGTCCGTTTATTACCACCCTTTGTTTCCTACAGTTTAGCCAGGTTCCAATCCAGGACAAGACCTGTCCTCTGATTAATACAACACAAGCAACAAACCAAAAAAATAAGCATATAACAACAAATTAACAATTAAAAACATACAATTGCACTCTCAGCGTCATGTTGAAATCAGTTTCCGTCACATCGTCATTCCATATATCTAATTAAACCTTTATATTTCATCAGCAAATGCCTGCTCTCATAGCCAGGACTTGACTTTCTTACGAAATGTCAGGAGGGAGGGGGCTGATCTGATGTCTCTAGGGAGGGCGTTCCAAAGCCGAGGAGCCATCACTGAAAAGGCCCTGTCGTCCCTGCCAGTCGCGCCTGCGAAGAAGGCATGACCGAGAGCAGGCCTCTCCAGATGATCTTAAACATCTCGATGGTTCATAGGGAGAGATGCGTTCGGACAGGTAAGTTGGATCCAAACCATTAAGGGCTTTAAAGGCTAAAGCCAGCACTTTGAATTGTGCCCGGTAGCAAACTGGCAGCCAGTGGAGCTGGCACAACAGGGGAGTTGTACGCTCTATGAATGCCGCTCCTGTTATCAACCTGGGGTTCCAGGCTGAGCGATGAGTCCAGGATCACACCCAAACTGAACCTGCGTCTTCAGGGGGAGTGTAACCCCGTCTAACACAGGCTGTAACCCTATGCCCTGTTCGGCCTTACGACTGACCAGGAGGACCTCTGCCTTGTCTGGATTCAATTTCAATTTGTTCGCCCTCATCCGACACAGTGGCTAAGCACCGGTTCAGGACCTGAACAGCCTCCTTAGTAGCAGGTGGGAAGGAGTGACAGAGTTGGACATCATCTGCGTACAGATGACACTGCACCCTGAAACTCCGGATGACCTCCCCCGGCGGCTTCATGTAGATGTTAAACAACATGGGAGATAGTATTGAGCCCCGAGGAACCCCACAAGACAATGGTTGTGGGGTTCAGCAGGTGTCTCCCAATAACACCTTCTGAGATCGGCCCTCCAGAAAGGACCGGAGCCACTGCAAGGCAGTACCTCCAAGGCCCATCTCTGCAAGGCGTCCCAGAAGGATACTGTGGTCAACGGTATCGAAGGCCGCTGAGAGGTCCAGCAGAACCAACAGGGACACACTCCCCGTCAAGCTCCCGGCGTAGATCATCCACTAAGGCGACCAAGGCTGTCTCGGTACCATGCCCCGGCCTAAAACCAGACTGCCGGGTCTAGATTATCAGTGTCTTCCAAGAATACCTGGAGTTGTGAGGCCACCACACGTTCCAGGACTTTGCCCAAAAGGGAAGATTGGAAACAGGCCGATAGTTGACGAATTGAGTGGGGTCCAGGGATGGTGTCTTCAACAGCGGTTTTATCACAGCTTGTTTTAAGCTCGCTGGAATGCGGCCTTCCCGGAGGGAGGCATTGACCACCACCTTCACCCACTCGGCCAATCCCCCTCTGGCCTCCTTTAGAAGCCAGGATGGGCAGGGGTCTAGGATGCATGTGGTCGCTCTCATTCCTCCAAGTATCTTGTGCACATCCTCGGGTTTCACCAATTGAAATTGATCCGTCAAAATCGGACAAGCAGGTGCTCCAGCTACAACCTCAGAGACTGCCGTTAACATGGTGCCCAGGCCGGAACGGATCAAAGCGACTTTATCTGCAAAAAACTGAGCAAATGCTTCACAGTGGGCTGCCGAGTTGTCAGAGCTCCCATCCTGGATGGCGGGATGCAATAGGCCTCTGACAACTCGAAACAGCTCCGCTGGACGGTTCTTTGTGGACGCAATATTGGCTGCCAGAAAGGATTTCTTTGCAGCCTTTATTGCCACGCCATATGCCCTTAGATAGGCATCAAGGCGTGTTCGATTTGGCCTGCTCGGATCCGAATGCCACACGCTCCCTAGGTCCCTCTTCGCAGAAAATCGCAGAAAAACCCACAAACCTCTTCCTTCCTTCCTCCCACCCTTTCTCTCCTTCCCTCCTTTCCCTTTTTTCCTTCTCTCCCTTCCCTTCCTCCCTTTCTATCCTTCCATTTCTTCTCCTTCCTATACACACGTACTCACAAACGTAAATACACATACACAGGCACACATACCTGCAGACATTCTACATAAATAAAAATGTACTGTCTGTTTATATCTCCCGAACCTTGAGGAAGTAGAAATCCCTTCCGCAGTGAGAGAATTGGCCGTCTCCAAGGATGTTCCCCAAAGGGATGCCCAGGTGTGTTACCATCCTGTGAAAGGCTTCTCTTTAAAGATATGTGAAAGGTCCGGGGTGGGGAAAATAACTCTTTTCTACTTGAGCCAAGTGTGAATGTGGGAATTGCCCACCTTGATTATCTTTGAAAAGCCTTGCAGCTTAAAAACCTGGCTTCTTCCTGCCTGTGAGAAATCTTTGTGGGGAGGTTTCCCTATCCCAGATTGTTTCGTGCCGGGAATTCCTCTGTTTTCCTCTGAGGGCCACAGCAACGCCTGGCCGGGTGCAGCTACGACTGACATGAAATCCCAGAAAACCCCTCCATAGGAAAGTAACATTAAAACATCAAATTAAAGCCCAACATCAGTAAATTAAAAGCTAAACATAAGACAAAATTCTGTAGTATCATAAATCTAAGCAAGATCTCCACATTCATGTACAACAGCCAGCCAGGGTTCACAACACGGTGTGGGCAGGTTGTGTAGTCAAATGAGGTCATTGGGCCGGCGTGGACCAGGAATGCCAAATACAAAGAGTTCTCAACCAGAGGCCCGGCACTGATCTCTCCACCATCTCATCCTCCTCCTCTCCATTCGCTCGTGAGCAAAAGCCAGGCTTCAGCTGTTTTTTGAAGGAGAGGAGGGAGGGGGCAGCTTGTTTATTTTGAGGGAGTTCCAGAAAGGGGGGGGCGACCACGGAGAAGACCCTCTCCCTTGTTCCCATCAGTCCTGCTTGGGATAACGGGAGTGGGACCGAGAGCAGGGCCTCCTGCAATGACCACAGTGCCTGGGCTGGTTTGCCAGAGGAGATGCAATGGGTCAAGTAGCCTGGACCTGAGCCGTAACTGTTGGTGTGATATGAACATTGCTTATACTTCAAACTCTGTGATTTCAGTAATGCATGGGTTAGTACATAGAGATGTATAGTATTATTGGTAGACCTTCACTTTTGTAGTTTCCGGTGCTGGCCGGATGAAGAAAGACTGATAAGCAAGGAACGTGCTTCTTGCAGCGTGCCGAGGTGTGAGCGGACGTGAGTGAAGGTTGTGTTGCTCTCTTTACGGCTCATATCTGCTGTTTTAATTGATGTATCTGTGTTTTTAAAGGATGTAAGTCGCCCGGAGCACCATTGGTGGAGGGCGACTCACAAGTAATAAAGTATTATTATTATTATTATTATATTGTGTAAATAGTCCAGATAAGGGCCTCTTTCCAGTGAAATCTGAATCAAAGGAGTTGGGTGTTTTCTACCGTTTTGTGCCTTGAAGCAGAAGCTTGGAAGGTCGAAGAAACCGAGAGAAGGAAGGCCATTTATCTCAATCTACCAACATGACTTACACGGGGACAAGAATTCACGATACGCATACAATCTGAGGAATACCTGGCCGCTCTAAACCAATCCAAGCCCCCTTTCAGGGCCAGACCAGCTACACCCAAGAGTATTGAAGGAAGTGGAGGAAGGAAGTCCTTTCGGAAACCTCTGGCCAGGGGCGGTCCGACGTAAATGCGAAGTAAGCGGCCGCTTAGGGCGCCAACTTCTGGGAAGGGCGCCATCTTCTGGGAAGGGCGCCGCCACACCGTCCGCGCCACCGTAGGAAACCTCCCTGCTGCTGCGTCGGCTTCAGCGCCTGGCCTGCAGGAGCTTCTGGGCATGCACAGAGATTTTCGCACATGCGCAGTGGCTCCGGAGCTGCAGTTGAGCTCCGGAGCCACAGCGCATGCCCAGAAGCTCCTGCAGGCGCTGAAGCCGAAGCCTGTAAACACGTCACGTCAGCTTAACCTCTCCCTTTGCCTCCGCCCCCTGCGTGCCGAATACGGACAGAGTGCTGACGTGACATGTTCACAGGCTTCGGCTTCTGTGCCTGCAGGAGCTTCTGGGCATGCGCAGAAGCTCCTGCAGACGCAGAAGCCTGTAAACATGTCACGTGGCGCAATTGGGCAGGCAGGGGGCGGAGACAAAGGGGGGGCGCCAAAGTAATGTTCGCTTACCATATAAAATAACCTTAGACCGCCCCTGCCTCTGGCCATCACCTTGGAGGGTTCTTGGAGAACGGGACAAATCCCATCAGGTTGGAGGAGGGCAAACGTGGTCCTTCTCTCTCTTCAGGAAGGGAAAAAGGGACCACCCAAACCATCACCAATGTCCGGCCAGCCTCACGCCGATACCAGGCAAGGTTCTGGAAAAGATGGTTAAGGAAGTGGTCTGAGAGGAGACCTGAGGAGGGCCATGGGTCAAGGCGTGAGGGGAGTGTGTCCCAGGGAGGAGGGAGAGGCTTCCTTTCTGCTGCCCTGGAGAGAGACGAGGGCGCCACGGAGCCACGGCTTCAAACGAGAGGAAAGGGAGAGGGAGCCGCGCCTTCCCGCTCTGCCTCTGGAAATCCCCTCAGGTGGGAGGGAGGGAGGGGGCGCCCAGTGGGGGGAGGGAGGGAGGAAGGGGCGACGCCCTCTCAGGAGCGGAGGTGGAGCGGCGGAGGAGGAGGGATGCGCCTTCCTCCGTGGAGGAGTTTCGGTGCCTCTCCGGGGAGACAGTGGGGCCCGCCCTTTCCTCCTTCCTCCGGTCTTTCCCTCCCTCCTTCTCTCTCTCTCTCTCCAATGGAAGGGCTGGGGTGCCTTTCAGTCGGTGGCGTGAGCAATGGCGGACCCGAGTTTCTTGTGGGGAGTCTTCCAGAGGGTCGACAAGGACCGCAGCGGGATCATCTCGGACCAGGAGCTGCAGCAGGCACTCTCCAACGGGACATGGACTCCATTTAATCCAGCAACAGTTAGATCTATCTTATCCATGTTTGACAGAGAGAACAAAGGCGGCGTGAACTTCAACGAATTCACAGGAGTCTGGAAATACATCTCTGACTGGCAGAATGTGTTTCGCACATATGACAGAGACAACTCTGGAATGATTGACAAACATGAACTAAAGCAAGCACTAACAGGTTATCGGCTTTCTGAGCAGTTCTATGATCTTATTCAGAAATCTGACAGACAAAAAAGAGGACAGGTGGCATTTGATGACTTCATTCAGTGCTGTGTTGTTCTGCAGAAATGGACAGATGTCTTCAGACGATATGATACTGACCAAGATGGCTGGATACAAGTGTCGTATGAACAGTACCTTTCCATGGTGTTCAGTGTCGTATGATACTGACTGCAATGTGGGCTTTTAATATCGCAACAAAACAACTTAAATATCAAGACAGAACTGGATACCTTTTCGTCCCCATGTATGGTGCAGGAGAGACTTCATTGTACATTATCTTAAGATATTACTTGCTATTGCCCTAGCGTCTGCTGCTCAGTAATTCAGAATTGCATCGTGTACCTTACATTGCTTAAATGCCAAACAGTAGAAGTAATTTTCATTCCAACTTGAAACACTATTGCATGTGCCTTTAAAAACAAACTAGAAATATTAAATCAATCTCCAGTTGTACCATTTTTCTACCAAGACTTTTTGAAGTACTTTTTTGCTGTTATGAGGCACTTGTTACCTGTTTGCTCAGGCTGTATCTGCTAATTTGCCAAGGATATATCTTCTATATATATAAAGGAGACCCGGTCGTGCAAAGTCGTATATAGGCAACGAAACTATAAGTCGCAGAAACACCAAACTAAACAACTGACTGGCCCTGACCACGAGGTACAGACAACAGTAAAAAAACCAGACCTACATACCTCCCAACACCCCAAAAAACGAGCCCCAAAAAATAACCAACGGAACTCCCACCCGGCCCTTCGCTGCCAGCGAACGTTTTAGAACGTTCGCACATGGCAGCCAGAGCGCCTCCTCCGCCTCCTCCTTTGATCAGGAAGAACGGGCGGGGGGGGACCTGGAAGGAGGAGGAAACCCCTCCCTCCTCCCCAGACCCTCCCACCTCCTTCCGCCCCCTGCCACCGCCCGGTAAGAAAAGCGGGGGGCTGGAAGGAGGAGGAACCCGCCTCCCTCCCCCCCAGCCCCTCCCACCTCCTTCCGCACCCCCGCCGCCGTCCCGGCAGCTTTCCTCCACCTCCGCCAGGATCGGGACCGGACCGAGGAAGGCCCTGGCGGCCAAGCCCGCTTTCCCGGTTCTCTCCCGATCCCTGAGGAGGCAGGAGAGAAGCTTTTCAGGCACCTCTTTTCCCTCCTCTCCCTGCCCCTCCTCCTACTCCCAAAACACCCTCCCACCCCGACTCCCCTTCACCGCCCTCCTCCTCCCTCCCACCCCACCC